>JAYMSH010000572.1:0-10556 GCA_036897905.1 Aragoa cleefii | reverse complement strand
ATAAATTTTTGGAGGGGTTGTATTGCACATTCTCAAAAAATATAGAGTAAATCGCCTATAAAAAGAATTTGATGGGGTAATCTGTTCTTTACAAATAATTTAGGGGGGTAAATTGCCAATGGAAAAAAAAACTTAGGGAGTAATTTGCCCATTATATATAATTCGGGGGGTAAATTGTCAAAAATCCAACTCATGAAAATAAGAAGCTTAAGATGTTTTACATAAATAAGAGTAGCTTTGTGCGAACATTTCAGAAGAATAATTACAAACTTTCTGCATAAAAGATTAAAACTCGGTCTTAAAGCTTATGTGTGATCCTGCTGCATAAGAAGATTCAGGTAACAGTCCATTCGAATAGTTTATAGTAGGTTTCTCTAAATTTAAATCTAAAGAATAAAAACCAATTAAGAATAAAACCACGTCATTAATATTTTCAAACCAGAAAAGCTTTGACCCCAACAAACAACAAAAAAAAGTGATGAAGAAAACCAAAAGAGAAAAACATAGATAGGTCAAATATTTTGCTTGTTACAAATTACAATAACAATGATGACTACAAGTTGGTTTGAGCAGTGTAGTTTCATTGCATTCCCTTTTCCAAGAACCAAAAGGAAAATCGTAAATTTTGAATACTGATGCATCTTAATTGAATTGAATTCCAGCCTTTTTGTCGAGTGATAAAGTCGCATTCTTTGTATTGCCATATTCTTCTCTGCTAGTACTCTGTATCATCATCTTTTGTGTATGATCAGTAGTAGTAATAGTATTAATGACATTTCAACAACTCCCAACTTCTGATCTGATGACAAAGAAATTGAACAAGATTTTTCAAACTTGATGAGCTTTTATTGCTTTAATTTACATATACTACTAGAATAAACAGTGCATCGCTTTCTTTTTTCCTGTTTTGGTACGCACTCCGTTCCCATGTATTCAAATGGCTAGCCAGCCATGGAGTTCGGGACCACTAGTGTGTGACTACTGACTAGTCCATACTTATTGTCATGGTGCCATCCATCCGGTCCATACCCTTTGATTTCTATCCGCTCAGCCATTTAAAATGTGATGGGATCAAATTTAACTAAAATCGGAATATTCTTGCCCCGTTGTATGGACTAGACACTATGGTGTAGGACATCATCACGTTATGTGGCTGGCCTCATAAGAAAGAAAGAGTGGCACCATAACAAGTGAAGAAAAGTGTTCTCCAATCTCCATTAATTCTTTTTTCTTTGTTTTTTCCTCCATTTTTTTAAGAAAAAGGTGGTCGTTCTATTCTTAAAAGTGACCTATTGATTAGAGCGAGAGATAATGTTACTTCAATGTGGAGTACAAATATCACATAAAAAGTTATATATGAGTGCGGTTTACTTGTTGAGGTTTGAAGACTAAACTCTCGTTTCCATTTGACTAGCGGAACGCGTTCTAAAGAATACACTAGTACGCATCCGGCATATAGTAGCAACACTGCGTGACTTGAAGAAAGCGGACGCGTTCCATGAAACACACTGGAATGCGATCCGACGTCATGTTTTGGGGCCAACAAACGTGTTTTAGCCCTAAACGGATTTTGTAGCTTTGGGCACAAATTTTGATGCTCTACTCCTCTAGTATAAATATTTCATCATATTATAAGATGAATATAACACATCATAAATTATTCATACATAGTATCAGATTTTGAGAGTTTTCTCCCTACAAAAGAGAGAAAACAAGGGTGGGATTAAGTCTTTACTATTGTTTGTGAGTAGGTTTGCGTTCACATTATTAGTGTGATTCACTTTATTATTCTCTCGATATAGTGAATCCCGGCTTACGTAGGTGGTTGTTTCGACGAATTGGGTAAACAAGATTGTGTGTTCTTTTTTATCTTATTTTACTTTTTCTACCGTTATTGTGATCTATTATTTGTGTTGATCTTATTCGCTCTATTGGTACTACTCATATTACCTTTATTACGACTCCACACTTTGCTCGATAGGAGTTAATTAATTGAATTGTATTAAACTAACTGAAGCTTAACTAAATTGAATATAAATTATATGAACTGACTGGGCTGAACTCAACTGAATTTATTAAAACATATGTGTTGCACGAATACGGATACGAAACTACATGTACGATACTATACGGGCACATGAATATGCAATTTTTAATTAACCTAAAATACATATAGTATTATAATTGCCACAAAATTAAAATAAATTGGAGATATTGTTGAGGTATGACATTAAATATCCATAGGATACGCATGACATATATATTGACACATGAATCGTTTCAAATTTATTATTTTATATCGAGATATGCAACTTGATGTGTTGAATATAGGATATGAATACGGTACGCATATCGTATCCGTTTGGTACATCTAATAAAGTACATATGAGTTTTTGTTGTATCCGTGCATTATATGTTGAAATTGAATTGAACTATACTCAACAGTAATGCCCCCACTTACTCCTATAGTAATGTAAATCCGCCCTTAATATTGAGAGATTATAAAAAGTTCAAATGATGGTATATGAATTTGAAGTTTGGGATATCATATATATGGTCTAAATATTTTGATGGTATCTGTATAATACATATAAGATGCTAGCTATCATATGGCTAAGGAAATCCACATGTGACATATCTAATTTTACATCAATCAATTGAAGCTAGAAATATTAGTCTTAGATGCTATTGCTCTATGGCCTAAGGAGGTCCATCAATTCATATGTAACAAACATGGAGTGGTTCCATCTGTCATTTGTATTTCTTTTCTCATATTGATGAAAATTGGTAATTTATTATTATTTTTTTGTCTGCAGACATAAACCAAAACATTAGGAGGAGAAAAATATGAATATCAAGGGATACAAAAAATGTTACATGAAAGAATTGGATTAAGTTGCAAGCTTCCAGTTTCTTACAATCATGATTTTACTTATTGAACTTTAGATGACTAGTTTTTCCTGTGAGTTGTATAACTACTTAAAAATGGAAATGTTTAATTTCATTAATGTTATTAAAGTTACTAAATTAGTATCATAGTACTAATCCTTTGTGTCTGAAATTATGTTTAGGCGATGAAAGATTTGAAGCAGTGGGAACCATAGAGGGCAAGTTCGATTACGGCTATTTCGTGTCTGTTAAGGCAGGCGATGAGACGCTCAATGGGGTTATGTACCATCCTGACTTTTCTCTGCTGTCAGCACATCCTCCAACTGCACCGGCCCCGTCAGCTCCTGGACCGAGCAACAATGCTGATGTCATGTCCCGTAAACTTCCGCAGGCTGCACCGGCCCCATCAGCTCCTGGACTGAGCAACAACGCTCATGTCATGGCCAGTAAACCTCGGCAGGCTGGGCGTAGGATCAGGAAACGAAGAGCTGTAGATTCTGACCTTCCCAAGGGAAGCAGGAGCGGGTACAACTTCTTTTTCGCAGAGACACATGCAGGGCTCAAGTCTCAAATCCCCCATCAAGAGAGAGAGTTCACAAGGATGATAGGCCATGCCTGGACTAATATGTCCGCCGATGAAAAAGCGGTTACTATACTAATTGAGCAAACAATTCAACTAATCAAAATATTCCTTCGTAATTTGATTACGACGCATGCATGATTGGATATGGTGTTACAGGTTTATGACAACTACGGGAAGAAGGATAGCGAGCGGTACCGGAAAGAAAAGAAAGAGTACGACGCAAAGAAGGCGGCGGAGGCCATACTACAATTACGGGCTAACTGAAAATGATATTTGCTAGAGAGAAAATAGCCATGTTTTATCTCCTTTTTTCAGGATGATATAGCTTGTGGAACTACAGTATGTTGCTACAATTTTTCTACTTTGGTTTTAATTTTTTATGCATCCTTTCGGGCGCCTTTTTAGGTATCCAAGTTGTGTGATTCGAAAATGAAAGAGTTTTACCATTTTCTAGGAAGAGATTGTGATTATGATTAGCAGTAATTTATCATTACGTGGATCTCATTATATACAGAGAAAGTGAACTAGAAGTCATGCACCTCATCAGGCTTAATGCAGACAAACAAATTCGTTCTCCTTAGAGAAAGGGCGAATTGACGAAATTGAGACTTTTTATTAGGATTTTTGTTGTTTTAGTTAGAAAAATGTTCAATTACATTCAGATCTAAAAGGGCGATGTGTGGGTCCAGTAAAAATACATTCTTACGTTCTAGTAAGAAAGTTGCGAGTATTCTTTCAGTTTAGTCCTAGCTATACCAACTTATACTATCATGATCCCAACTGATACGTAACGATCAAACGACCAACCCCCTACTGTTATAATTTGGTTTTGGATAGCTGGTGGTCTGAAAGAAAGAAATTGTGGTGATATTATATTTCTTTTTTTTTCAGGGCCCCAAGCTGTCCGAAACTAAGATTTAACGGCTAAACATGCTCGTGTGATGAAAGTTAACGGCATTGGATCAACATGTAAGAATTTAACGGAGCATGTGTTTCTTAAAAATTAGATATAAAGTAAGGAGATAATCCAGAAAGTTAATGACAGGGTAGTCGGGTAAATTCAAAATATATTCTTACTAAAAAAAAGATCAAATGAATCGGTGTAGGAGATGATCCAGAAAGAAAAGATATATTGAAAATGAAACAAAATTAGAGCAACAAATAGTACTTACTATGGCAGCCAAGAAAACAAAGGATAGAAGTTCTATCATAGAACAAAGAACAGATGATCAACAATAACAACTCCTCTGCGGAAGATCATAACCCTTGTCCGGGTTTTTAAACGCCCTACTTCCAAATAAGAAGAATCCAACGCTATGACCAGCAACTGCAGCAAGGAAAACGCCCGCGTTAAACGACATAACCGCGAGCATGACGAGGTTAGCTAAACCGACCCTGAGACCATACATGAGTGTCTGCAAAGCCCCCGGCCTGACCGATGTAGAGGAATCAGAGTCAAGCTCACGCAGGATGTTGTAGTTGGATAACCATTCGACCAATAGCGCCAGGAAAAACACTAACGCCAGAGCCAGAATGTACATGCCAAGGTGGTCGTACCCGGCCAGTTGTCGAACAGTATCTCCACGTTCTTGCCCCAGAAAAACGTCATGTGCATCATCATGTGCCGCTTACGCATCACTGGCATCGTGCTGTTGGAGGACCCGTTCATCATCATTTCTTTCTTTCAAGAGGTAGTAATTAAAATCAGGTAGCTAGGGTAATGATATCATCATCCCTTTTTTGATGATTGTGATGATCTAAAATAGGGATCGATCGATGGTATATCAATAATAGTACAGTGAATTTGGTAGTACAACAGAAGTATTCAGCAACCCGATAGAATCGTGAATAATACGGACCAGAATTTAGGAGGAATGAGATTTTTTATATGGAACAAATATTTGAAGAGCTTATCGTTTTTAGTTAATTTATCTTCATACACCTGATTATGCGAGTTTTACTGCCTTTTTTACGTGTTTTTATAACTAAAAACATTTTGCATTTTGGAATTTATGGAACTTACAATATACGGTTTTATCATATTTTTATAGTAACAGATGATTTTATTTGTTTTTTGTTTACTTATGAGACCAAAAGTGTTTACATGTAAAATCCTTCAAGACCGAAACTTGACACTAGTACTGCTACGAGAAAAAATAGGACGATTATAATTATTTCGCAGACAAGAATGTAAATCCACATTTTACAGGGATCGGTAAACTTCTAACGATATTCACAAGAATCGAGCTAGAGAAATTGGAAGAACATAGTACGAACAAAATTTGTATACGGGTTTACGCTGACAGACCATACTTGTTATAAAGGGAAAACTTACACGATAGAAGAATCTATTGTTCATGTACAACAGGATGATGATTCAGCTATATCTATTGTTGACAATAATAGAGAAACTATCTTGCCAGAAGAGATTTGATGCAGAACTTTCTTTTCCCTCACGATTTTCTGCTTAGACCATGAAAGAAACGATGTTTTCGCCTTCTTGAATGCTTTCGGAAAGCCCTCGACACAACATATGGAACAAACTGCACCTGCATAAGAATTCCTAAGTTACTTACCAGAAAAATATGTTCAGGCGCAATAAAAACATTGTCCAACTGACAATGATTTTCCAGTAACAAGCAGAAAATGCCAGCTGAATGTAATTCTACTCATATATACGCTGTTTGGATCAAGTTTGAATTTAGCTTTTGGGCATCGACAAACAAATCCACAAACTGGACAACCAAAAACATATAATGAACTTGAGTGTACTGCCACGGATAATGCTTCAGCGCAATCTTTAGTTTGAAAATAGAAAGCTTCTCTTTTCATTACTGCTAATTTGAAATGGAAATTAAGAGAACATCACAGAGAGGCGTCAATCCCATCCCTACCCTAAGAAGAACCTATGTAATGTTCATGCAGAAAACCAGCCTAAGCAGACAGCACAGCACACGCATAAAGCAGAACATGAGCATGGTTTTAAGTGACATACATAGTACCTGTGAATTGTTCCTTACACCATAATCCTACAGTGCAGAGTTATCGTTAAGTAACTTCTCGTTGTGGCACGAAAAACAAAAGCTCGCCCACTCATGTTTCCTGCAAATCAAAGACGTAAGTTCTCAGGAAAAAATCAGCGAGCTTAGGCAACTCAACAAGAAAAATCGAAGTAAAGATAGCATTCAGATATTAATCACTCAATCGGTAGACTGTGCATCTTTGAGGCAAGTACTAGATAAACATTCTGGAAACATTTAACGCGTAATGTAGCTGTTTCTCCATTTCATAACATACCAAATACTCCGATTCTTTCAGGCGCGTTCAACAATACAGAAATCATATAGAGCTAGTAACATACCACGAAATGTGATGATGACCCATGGCTCATTTACTTTCTTCTTAAAAGCAAACTTCAAATCCTTGACAGTAGCTGAATCCATCACCGCCACGTCTTCAAATACAAACCCAAACAACAACAAAATCAGAACAACAACTATTGACATTACCATTTGTAAGACTCGATATACTACACAAGGTGTTTGTGAAAATGCCCAAGTGAAAAATCGACATTCCGAAAGAGGAACCATCCATTTTGAGGATTGTAATTCTACACATGGTGTTTGTACTCTGGAGGAGGGTTGACCGGAGCGGTGCTGGTGGAAGCCTCTACTGGCATACCAATTTCGGTAGCTGGACTTTTGTGTTTGTTCAATTTTGAACCATTCACAAGGGTGGACTACTTTCCTGATTTTATTGCGCTTCATTTGTCCCTTGTGACTTGGTTTAGTGATGCATGATATTATTTGGTCAACCCCCGACCTAAGGTTGGCTTTTTTATGTTTTCGTTTTGATGAAAATGAGGTAAGGTATTCTCTCCATTTTATGTTACGGAGAAAATGTGTTTGAACTTTTTTTTACATATAAGCATCCAAGCTTCATTTATACAAAAGTGGTAGTCCCTTCGTATGTCATTAATGAAGTAAAATGATATCTTCTCTGTACACGTACTCTTCCTTATATGACCGACTTATGTCCTGTAAGCTGAACTAATGCCAAAATATAAAAGTTGTTTCTACTATTAGCGCTTTGTCAGCTCCTTTGCGTTTCTCCTACGTCGGAAACACACCAAAGTTTCTTTCACTTGCATGCCATCTTCCACTTGTCCCTGAGTTAATGATAGAGGCAAGAACACCTTCCGTCCCTGAACTCTTGCGGCATTGCCCATGGGCATGAGCATGGCCCCTCTACAAGGATGGATGGCACACTCGAATCGAGAAATGGTCCAAACGATACATAGAAGAGGGCGTGTACCACTGCCAATAAGTAGTGTCACGGCATAGCAGCAGTTGGACCCTTGTTCTCTGGACGTCCCGTGGTTCCAAAAATCCGGATAGATAGAGAATCATAACACTCTGGACTCGGAAAAAGAAGTGGGTGTTTCTCCATTCATTCATTCATTCATTCATTCATATCTATGTACAAAAATCATGAAATGAGAAAGTATAACATTTCATGTATGTATTTATGTCAGGAAATTTGAGCTTGTTCTGGCATATGAAACCCCACTTGAAGTGGACCACACAGTTCATGCAGCAGAACCAACAGCCCAATTAGACGGGAGCCTACTGGAGTGTATTGGTGGCATGTTACGCACATTCACATCAAGTGGCAGCAGGCGGTATTCTATATCAAGCTCTCTGAAAATTTTGACCATTTCCTCTACAAGAAGAGACCTTCTCAACCATCGCTCGCCCATGTCCTGGAAATTGAACCTCTGAGTAAGCCACACGGACCACGTCAGCCTGTTCATGTCCTCCACATCTCTCATCACTATCATTGGATCCGGGTACCAGTGGTCACACCTATTCTTACAATAACTGCAAATGCACAAGACAATTCACACAAAGTTAATGAGGAAAACCTGCCTTGAGCGATACATAAATAGACAGAAAGTAGTTACCTAATTGGTCAAAGATTTACAGACCGACCATGCAGTTATAATTATCCCGCTTTGTGAATGCATTTATTGCATCCTTTTCAAGTGATGATGATGATTGATGAATCTCAACCACAAACTATTTTTCGTAAAAATATTATAATTCAAGATCCTATAATGATTGTCTATAGAGAAGACTTGTGAAACTTATCTGTTGTGGATAAAACTTTCATTACTAACGCTCTGTTATACGTCCAAGATAAAACTAACTTCTCCGAAGTTTTTATGGAAATATATGAAAACTATAATCTGAGGGTTCAATTAGTATATCATTATACTGTGATTTCATTCAAGGAGATGGCTAGTTAACTTGTGCCACCACGAAAAACGAATATCAGGAAAAGTACGGGAAAATATACTTATGTACTACCTGATGATTTTCTCCTTCATGAGGGTTATCTTCTCAGCAGGGGTTGAAATGTGAATGGCAAAATCAACTGCATCACCCATATCAGGGCTACGGTAATAATTGTTGATGGGCTTTGTGGATAAAACACTGTTCGGATAATAGATCTTGTGGTTATCGAACTTCAGAAAAACCGTTGTTAGAATGTTCATCTCTTCAACCACCATCTGATACATTGAAACAATTAAAAGAAGCAGTCATTTTAATTAAAATGCTTAACATGACAGAAAATCATCAAAAATACAAGACCTGTTCGAAAAACTAACCTGGACACCTTCGATTTCAACACGGTCACCAACATCAAACGGGTGCATGACAAATAAGAAGATGATCGCCTCGAAAGTCGTCTTGCATGTGTTTCCAAACATGAACGCCACTAGAAGAAGCTGGGAGCTTACCAAGATAAAGAAGTGTGTCGTAGCAAGTTTGAGTATAAGAAGCCAGATGACAACAATGAGAATTCCCACTAACACATTGAGCATTTGGTGTAGCTTGTTGACGGCAATTTTTGTATCATTTAGTGACAAAGCAAGAGCTCTCCGTTCTCTATATGCATTTACCTACAGAAAAAACAGATTTGAAACCTTGTCTGTATTGTATGACCATAAAACAATAATAAGCATGATCGTAGTCCCAAAATGTGAAGCAGCTCGGACAAGATGAACCACACCAATTATCAAGACACTGCTTTGCAAGTAGTTGAATGTTCTAGCTATAAGACTATGAAGCAAAAGATTAATTGGTTTCGATTTGGTTGACCAAAAGTTACACTGGTTCAACTGAAATTAACTTTCTGAAGATACATTGTGACATGAATATCAACAAGCATTTGAGCAAAAAACTAGGCTACTCACATAGAGGAATCCACAAATCAACTCGAGCGATCATGAACTTTCCTTGTTAATGTTTTCTTATAAGTGTTGATTTCCTGAATCACTTTTGGAAGTATAACAAGACTATCGATGATGGTACTGATTTACAGAAGCTCTGATCGAAAAAATCCCATCTTCCAGAGAAAGTATAACACCTCATTACTGAAGTACCAGTAATTTAGTGCATAAGAATGAATGATGTCGGAAAAAACTTTGTAACAAAATAATGGATTCTTCAGGAAACTAGAACTGAAGAGGGAGGAATAGTATCCTCAATCCCATCTTATCTTGCTCGGACTTGCCTTTTTAGTGGATTATAATGACGGCTACAAGATATGCACCAGTACCACCACATATTTAGGAGCTAGCTTTTCGAAATTAAGCAAGGAAAATACAGAGATGTATGCATCTTACCACCCAATTTTTTAGGACTCGCTCGCTTGCTGATTCCCTTTTGGTCACTTGAGCCTTCATAGAGACGCATGGTCTTCAAGACCTCATCCTCCCGCATAAAACGCAGCAAGTCTTCCTCATAAATATACCTGAATGTAGGCGAATCTCATTGTTAAGACTTCAAAAACAAAAACAAACGTGCCAGATCCATCTCATAAATTGTAGAAAGCCATTTATATAATGGAAATTTACTCGGATCCTGGATTGGCCACATTGACAAAGATGTTATTGGCAGCAGCTCTGGCCTGGTTTTCACACGTAATCTGCACCACAGCCTCATCCTCCTTACCGGTCGAACCCTGTATCTTCTCATCCAGAGTCATGATCGCTCCTTTCCTCACAATGTTCATCAAC
>JAYMSH010000571.1:0-10557 GCA_036897905.1 Aragoa cleefii | reverse complement strand
TCGTTTCCCCCACAAGGACAATGTCATCTGCAAATAACATACACCACGGGATTTCGTCTTGAATTTCCTGTGTGATTACATCCATTATGACTGCAAAAAAGAACGGGCTTAGAGCTGATCCTTGGTGCAACCCTATCTCCACAGGAAAAAACGCCGTATCTCCTACTGGCGTCCGCACACTGGTTTTTGCAGCCTCGTACATACCATTTATAGCCATGATATACGTCCTCGAGACCTCTTTCTCTTCCAAACAATCCCAAATGACCTCTCTCGGCACACTATCATAAGATTTTTCTAGGTCAATAAAGACCATATGAAGATTTCTCTTGTGATCCCTGAATTTCTCCATAGTCGCCTAAGAAGATGAATCGCCTCTATTGTCGACCTTCCAGGCATGAAACCAAACTGATTCTCCTTTACTTGCACTTTGCTGTGCAAACGTTGTTCTAGAACTCTCTCCCATAATTTCATAGTGTGGCTCAGAAGCTTAATACCTCGGTAGTTCCCACAAACTTGAACGTCCCCTTTGTTTTTAAAGACCGGTACTACTATACTACTTCTCCACTCCCCTGACATTTGTTCCGTGTGCAGGATGACGTTGAACAAGCGTGCACAACACGTCCAAACAAACTTGTAATGAGTTGGCTCACTCGCTAGCTATATGTGTCACTCGTAGTTGAGATTTACCTATTGAACATTGCGTTAGTTCAAGGCTAATTTACTGATTTGGAAAGTTTCAATTCTTGTTCAATTTATTATATATAGGGAAATTTACTCTCATGCTCCTCATGAAGCACCATATTACTTAAAAATCCGTGGTATGTTAGTTTCCTACACTGAGACCTCTTGCCGTTAAGTTTTATGAATCAACGTTCAAAATTTGTTGACGTTACCAAAATTTAATGTGAACTGACATTTTTACCCCTAAAAGTCATATTTGTTACTCCAAAATATCCCGAGCCTTTTAATTTTTAGGGTTGTTCTGATGTGCCCGAATTACCTCAGGGGGTATGAAAGTGATATATTTTAAAAAAGTTGAAAATTTAAATGCAAAAGAAAAGGGAAAATGCTTTACGGTATTGAATTAATAAAGAAAAAGAAAAAATGGTTTTTGAATCCCTCACATGATGACACTTATCAAAAGATGGTATATTGTAAAAAAAGGAAAAATTCCTAAACTAAAACTACAACTGAGAACCCTAACCTTCACTATCATTCACCTTCCAAATTGAAAAACCATAACCATGACCTGCAAAATCTGCATTCCTTCCCATTCAAAAACCCTCCCCCCCTAAGCCATTCACAACACTAAACCGTGCAATCAACACCCCTTCCCATTTCAAAAGCCCTCTCCCTAAATCATCCACAACTCTAAACCATGCATTTTCCCATTTTATTTGCATTTAAATTGTAGACTTTTTTAAAAGATAAGACCCCGGTGTAATTCGGACGCATCAGAACAACCCTAGAAAATTAAAAAGCTCAGAATTAATTTTTTTGGCCTTTTCAATTTTTATTTTTTACTTTCAGACCTTCCGGGATATTTTGGATTAACAATTATGACTTTTAGGAGTAAAATGGTCAATTCACATTAAATTTTGGTGACGTCATCAAGTTTGGACGTGGACTCATAGAATTTAACGACAGGAGGTTTCGAAGTAGAAAAATAATAGACCATGAATTTTTAAACACTGTGGTGATCGGTGAGGGGGTGAACGTAAATATCCCGTCTCTATATGCACATAATTCCTGCTCATCAACAATCAATTGCAACAGTATGCATACATTCTCATCATTAGTTTCAAACATACTTGCAGCCATGAAAACTATAATGCTTCTGCATGATAAATTTGTAGAAATTGACAGAGTACATGCATAAGAATCAAACTAATCTCTGTTAAACAACAAGTACTCTAACCTATCAATGACTCAAAAGACTCCTTAAGTTTAGTGTATAGCCAACCTAAAATCCATCAGACTCGGATGTTGTACAATCAACGTCCTCTTGTTCTCCAACTGCATAGCTATAATCATAGTCGCTCAAGCTTCCAACAAACGGGTGACGCAAAAGCATATCAGCCGTCCATCTGTACATACTCTCCCTCACAAAACAGCACTTGAGGAAATCTTTCGCCTCCTTTGATAACTCGTCCGGGATTTCAGGACATTCACGCCCTTTCGCTAGCTTCCTAAGAACCTCCTCGCTGTCACTGTCCTCGTCCCACGGAGGCTTCCCTGTTAGCATCTCAAGCACAACACACCCCAATGACCAAACATCAGACGGAGGATCTTGCATGCCATACGTCACGGCCTCAGGCGACACATACATTGGGGCACCCTGCCAATAGTCCTTTTTCTTATTATGTTCCACCCTGCTTGCCAATCAAAAATCACCGATTTTCGCCCTAAACCCTGTTTTGCCTCGTTTACTCACAAGAAAGATATTATCCGGTTTTATATCACAGTGAACATACCCCAGTGCATGAATGTAATTTAAACCTCTTAGAATAGACCTAGTGTAAAACCTCTCTTCAATCTCAGGCAATCGGCTACCCCATTTCATGATCCTATCATCCAACGTTCCACCAGAACAATACTCCAATAGCAGATTATGCACGATCGCGCCATCTTCTCCTGTTGTAGTCTCTTCACCGAAACATCGAATTATATTAGGACAACCTTGGATGTTACTCAAAACCTCCCTCTCATGCTTAATTATGTCATTGAAATATTTGACGGATTTAACAGCCATCCGAGATGGAAAATAGCTCAGGTTTGATCTGCGATTCTTCAGAGTTGCCAAATAAACTTTCGCACAAGTGCCTTCTCCCAACATCGAACCTCTGTACCATGCAACCCCATGGCCATATTCTTTCGCACCCTTTTCTTGTCCCATTGTAAATATTCTTCTTTGCAAAATCTAGCAGCATACGGTCGTAAGCAACTATAAATTTCCTGAATCAGAGGGCAGGGCAGAGCAGAACAGAACTCCAATAAGCAGCGGAGAAGACAGAACTCAATTCGAAGTGTATATATATATAGTAAGTTTCCGAAGAGTTTAAGGGTACCTTTTTGGTTTAGGATTGTACGTAAAATATACCATACATATAATTTTTTAATTACTTGAAGTCAGGAAATATTTATTGTTTACTGCACAAGAATTTTACTCATAGAAGGACAAGGAAACGAGTAGTTCAGCAATGGTCAAAATTTATCAATTAGGACGATTTCTATTTTTTCTTTTTATGATTATTATTTTGTTTGTTTCAATAAATGTATAAAAATTCGGACAAGTCATCTGTAATGAATGTTTGGTTTAAATGTAAGTATAATGTATGGTAGTATAATTATTGATAACTTCTATCGAACCTGTAGGTTACGTTAATGATAAAGAAGACCTATCAAGTACTTAGATCGACACATTTCAATTATTGATAATATTGTAGTACCATATGAGTTCTCACATAAAAGTGGGATAAAAATATCCGCATCTCCACAATTTATGCATTATTTTGATAGAATTTTTTCTTTCCTTGAAAGGCAAACAGTCTTAGATTTATTAAATATCATCAAGGAGTTTTATGGGAGACCCATTACAAATAAAGAGCTAACCAAACTAACTCTAATCAAAATCTTAGAGACCACAACCTTGATGATAACCTCTCCAACTAAATTTCATTGCCTACATACGAAAAGAAATGGAGAATTCCGTGATCAACTTTATCAGCTTCCATGCGGTACAGATCATGGGAGGAGGTAGGGGTATACTCCATCCAGTATCCAAAACAGGCTCCATTGAGTTAAGAGTTTGTAAAGAGAGCTTCCAGGACCATAAGTTGAAGAGTTCTTCTGCTCATATTATAGTTGAGTCAAAAAAAAAAAAAAAAATGAAACTGATATCCAGCAGGTCCAAAATACCAAAAATACGGTTTGAAACACATAGGATAATAGGATAGTAGATCAGCAGAGCTGAACCAACATAGCAACCAGAGTACAAAGAATCAGACTGACAAGATACCAAGAAATTCGAGCACATGTCATGATCAAGATGTTCTCTTTGCCTATGCCCTTGGCATCATTGAACCAAAACAAAGAGAGATCCAAGAAATTTAAGCTCAGGTCATGGATTAAAAATCCATCCATTTTTGCTTGAGCTCTTAGGCTAGAAAAGAAATACTCCATAGAACATTTTGGCTTAGCTTAGCTTAGCTTCTAGGAGGAACAGGAAGGGTTTGAGCCAAAATTTTAAGAACAGGTCATATCCACTCCAAGGAGACCGATATTGCCTAATCCGTAACTCAGAACCAAAATTTGACAAAACCATCAGAGGTAAACCAGGTACAAACAACCCAGTATTAGCTGTAAGAGATTGGAGTCTAAAAGAGGACATGTGAGGTGGACGACAATAGACTTATTGAACAGATTTCCAAAAAACCTGAGGCAGGTACCTTCTGGTGAGGAAATAGTACTGTAGTAAGATACTTTGGTTACTTCGTACCTCTTGTACGAAGCACTGCAAACTTGGAAATACACATATATAGAAAAATTTCTCCATTTAGTAACCTAAGTATTGCACCCCGCACAAATGATACCATATGTTTGTTACTACCACAAAATGTATCATAAATATCACAAAAATCTAATTTTGATACTCCGGCGGAAAATGGCGGAAAATTTAGCCTGAAAATGTCACGTGCTTCGGGAATTAGGGTTTGGGTCATAATTCACACCCAATTCGTGCGAATTGACAAATTAGAGCGAATTAGCATTTTTCAAAAGAAAAAAAAAACAAGCTGTCTACAAGACAAGTCCTCTATAAACAGTCCGTCAACACAAAACTCGAAATACATTTATCTTTCAAGTCCTCTATAAGATTTTCGAAAATTTTAAGGAAATTCTAATCTGGCTACAAGACAAGCATAATGGATTGTGGGAATCCATTTCGATTACTTCGTCAGTAATCTCTTGATTGTGAATCAAGGCAACCCATTTTTATAATTTCGTCTCCATATGCTACTAAGCATAAACGCCAGTCATGGTCTCATTTTTTATGCCACACAGCAGCAAAGGCGACTGCTCGTGTGAGAGAGTCAGTCTAAATCTCAACTTGTTTGACATACCTTTAGTGATTGAATGTAAATCAAGAAAGAGCATGTTCTTTCTCTAAAGAACAATCTTATCTTTCAGTGAACACGTTTTCTATCCAAACATATTCAGCATTCAAATATCAAGTTATGGGCCTAACCAAAAGAATGATTTCTTTCGAATTAGTTAACTTAAAACAAATAGTACATTAAACTCATTACGCATATCTAGAGATTTCAAATACCAAAAAAGAAAATCCCCGGATCTATGCTTTTCATAAATAATTACAAAAATTATTTCTAGCGTAGGAGTATACTAAGAATATCTCTATGTCATGAAATACCCACTGGCTTGTGAACATGTGTCTAGTTTTAATAAGGATGACTGTGTGAGACGAAACTGTTCATCACAAAGAGTCATCACGATGATGATGCATGATTGTGTAAGACGAAGCTGTTCATCACAAAGATTCATCACGATGATGATGCAATTTTCACTGCTCCCACTCAGCTTGCCTACACACACAAGTTTACAAAGTCATCAAAACATAAACACCACAAACTTCAGAATTTTGAGTATAAGCCCAAAGTTGTACGCATAACAACTACATATATAGTGAGACTAACGATGAATGTAATTTGCACTAAGCCAATCATCTTCTCAAACCATCGTCAATTACATGCGTCCATCATTTACCCATAAATGACAGATCAATCTGCAGTAATTTTCAATCTACTCATAGATTAATAAACACACTAACTAGACCTTTTGGCACAATAAAAAAGAAAAAACATTAGAACAATCATTAAACATATAGTGTTTTCTTAAAACACATCAATAACCATGGTTTTGACACTTAAAGATGTAATCTATTGACATTGGAGGTAAGTATTCACCTCACAAAGAGTAGTATCAATGTACTCAGAATCCACTCGAATGTAAAATCTATGGCTTATGCACAAAGTATTACCACTTCAAATAAATTTACACGGATTCAGGTACATAAAAGAATACACATAGTCTCGAATCCTTCACTAAGAGGTTAACACACTAATAAGGTGTGTTGATACTTCTCATGATTTCCACATATAAACATCATCAATAAGCAAAAATGGAACCAAAATTTTTGAGTGAATAATTCACTAAGAGACATAAGGAGGCAACAATTCACCATAAGAATGAAAATAAATCACTGTGATTAATTCAGTCAGTTTTCACTTAGGAAAAACAGTCTCAGCACTCACTCAAATCATATAAGATCCCTAACTATAAATAAAAACAGGTTAATAACGATTAGATTTACCTTACAGTAAATGTACATAACTTTACTTCTATGTAAATTCGAATAGATAAGTATATACATTTCGAATTCACTAATTCTTATCTGTCTATGCTCCAAAAAAGATTAAGTCTAAACGGTTCATTGACCTAACTCCATGACTTAGCCATTGTTCATTGTCACCAAGGCATGAGACAATACAACTTGCAACTTTTATGAATCGACTTTTTCTGAAGATTAAAGAATATGTGTCACACAGAAATACTCAGAATTATAGTTTAAGTCTTGAGCTACATTCAACTCTGATTTGTCCTTTATATCAGACGCTTCCACTCAAAAATGGGAAGTCACAAAGATCTAGGGACTTAAAGGACTCAATAAACTCGACAAAAGAGTTTCTGAACTAAAACGCTCAATGACTAATTACAATGAAAAGTTTCTTTCGTTAAAGAAACATAAATTTCAGAAAGTCTATTTCCCTACAAGTAACAAGCAAGTTCTTCCATACACTACTTTTCCATTTAGGAAAATCATGTATAGAGTACCAGTTTTATGATCCAAAAACTGGGTAGAGGTTAGGAGCATAGCGCAATAGTTTCAACTCAGCGAAAATAATGCAGACGTATCGACCGAATTTGATCCATCGGTTTCTTACTGACGTTGAGCTTGAAAAGCTTTTAGAATTAATCACATGATCACAACTGACCTAACTTTGATCTTTCTAACCTTACCAACGAGAAATATCAATTCTCATAGGATCCTTTAAAAAGATAGAATAAGTACTCAAACTCAAAAACCTTATATTCACGTTTAGCACCTCACTCCTATCATAAGAATGATCAAAACACTTCACCAAACCTCCATACTTGAGATTTAGTTACTCATAGCACTTGGAATCAGAACAATTTTATAAATAAACTCAAGATCCATGTCTACAATAAATAAATTCAAAGTCAAAAGCAATAAAAGTACAGAGAAAACTCCATCTATAGACCGGAGTATGGTTGTCCTTCGCTATTCTATTTTAACTTCTTCAATCAAAAATGCACTTCTGTTAATCTTCGATCTTCAATCTCCAATTTAATGTCGATTTTTATGTTGTCAATTCAATATAATAAAATACTCGCAAGTGAACGAGGTTGTGTAGTACCAACTACCTATAAGACACTCTCAAAGTCGGTCTCCAAGAAAATCGTAGTGTATTATAAATCTCTACTTACCACTATACTATTAGAAATTAACACCTTTGTTTACATATCACGAGCTAACTACTTTTACTTAATAAATTATTATAAAACTAATTCAAAATCACCAAAGCAAATAAATAATAGTTGTAAATCAATCAACTGAGTGAGTATGGAAGAATGCGAATCCATTTGCATTGATGCTACTAATCCGGAGTTTTATTTTCTACAAAAAAGATTCTCTTCTTTTAATCAAAATAAATTAGTTAACTGGGAGATTCTTCCGCAAATGTAAACTTTATTAGTTCACTCACGTAAAATGTTTTGAACAGCATAATCTAGCATGCCTTCGTCGACAAACTAGAATTATCCCAATAAGACCGATTAGAATAATGAACCATCATATATCCACCGTACAAGATTAGATGATTTTTTACTGACTTTGAAATTGCTAGAGCTATCAAATCATATGCAAATCACAAAATAATTTGACTCAAATCTTTCCTACTAGTTCCTATGATAATGGCCATTGAAACATAGTACTTTTCACAAGTAATTCAAACATCTCCCAATCACGTTTTATAAACTAATTATCTTACATGATATCATCATCAATAACAAGCTTCACCAAACCCCCATACTTAATAGATTTAGCTACATATCACAATTGAAATCAACACAATTTTATATAAATAATCAAAAATAGAATTAATGTCTACAATATTCAAATTAAAATCCAAATCTAAGGTTTAAACAAGTGAAAGCAATAAAAAAAACCCACTCTATAGACCAGAGTACGATTATCTTAGTGCTTCTATTGTCTCTCATTTGATCTTCAAGTTCCCACGAACAATCCTTGTGTTTCTTTGGGTTTTTCCGTCAGTTTCCTTGTTCTTCCTTGCCTCTCTCGTGTGGAACTGTTTCTGAATCTCTCTCTCTCTCTCTTCAAAAACCTAATTGTTTCCTTTATATAGTTAGGTCAAAAATCGCCAGAAAATATGCTCATTAAAAGACGGACCGCGTTCTAGTATAAAAGCCTGAATCCGTTCTGCTTTTTCACAAAATTCGCTATTTAGTTTTGAAGAAGGGTGGCCGCGTTCCTGTTTATTCCCTGAAAGCGTTCAGGGCCTTCTTTGAGATTTTTCCTTTTCTTCATTTGGCCCTTATTTCGGGCTTATTTTCACTCAGTTCTTCGTTTCCTTCTATAGTATTTCGCCCAGTTGCATTTCTTGACCCTTTTCTTCAATAAATCCAACATAAATGCTCCTTTTCCACTTATTTCAACTTCACTACCTAAAAATCATAAAAACAACTAAAACGTTGATTCCGTCCTAATAAATCATAAAAATAGCTAGAAAGATAAGTAAAATTTGGCAAAAAGTAATTAATGAGACGGTGCACTTCGAGGCTCATCAGAATTCTCGTGTTTCTTGCCTCCAAACGGTGTTGTTTCCACTCCTTGTGTGTTTTCTGTCGTTTCTAATGACGTGTGGTTCTCAAAAACCTTATTTTTCCCTTTATATGAGTAGGGCAAACCCTCCAAAAATTGCTAGAAAATTCATTCCGTAATTGCGCGAACGCGTTCTAGTACAAATGGTGAAACGCATTCCGGAAAACTTGAACCACTAACTGTATAGTGTAGTGCTAGTTGAAAGCGTTCCAGTTAAAACTGGGAATTCGATCCTGTCTTTTCAAGGACTTCTTCTCTTTCTTCATTTTGGGCTTTATTTCGGGCTCATTTCGACTCGATTCTTTGTTTCTTCCGTAAAATTTCACTCAAATGTATTCTTGTCCAAATACACCTTTTCTTCAATAAGTCCTCCAAAAATCCATCTTTTCCACTATTTTCTTCTTCGACACCTAAAACCATAAAAACAACTAAAGCAATGATTTCGTACTAATAAATCACAAAATTCACTAGAAACATAGTTAAATTTCGGCAAAAAGTGAATGATGAGACGGTGCACTTTGAGGCTCATCACTTAATATCTTTGATATAAAACTTTCATCTGCTATCATATAGACCTACTTTTACATCATTAAGAAGGTAATTCAAATAGCTACAAATTTCATGTTTAAAATTTTTCCAAATTCAAAAGTTATCAAGGACGTTTAAAGGCTTGAATAGTTACATTGCCACCTGGGCGCCAAAACTGGCGCTTGGGTGCCACACATCGCCCCCAACACCAACTACATGGTTTTTCTTGCCCCTTTCTTCCTTCTAACACTTGCATCTTTTACCACCTTTCCCAAACATCATAAATCATCAACATAACACATAGAATTCTCCAGATTCACATGCTAACAAAATCATATTCATCACCATATCGTTATTTCATCATCTACTGTTCATCCTAATTCGATTCATCAACAAACACCATCACCACATTCATAATTCATTGAATCATGTATGTATCTCGAAACATAATTCAATAATACCTACGATAATCATCAACATCATCACATCACATTCAACATTAACATCATCATAAACTTAAAACTTAATCCTAAATCTTAAACATATTTACCTACATGAAAATCTAAACCCACTTGCCTGAAAATTTGGAATTGGAAAAGCAAACGGAGGCTCGTGGGTCAAACTTCTCTTTTCTCTTCTTCCTCTTCTCCTTCTACTTAGAGTCTTCTTTCTCTCAAACGACCTTTTTCTTCTAGGTTTTTCTCCAGAAAGGTGTTTAGTTGTGAGAAGAGTAAAGTGGAAGTTGCTGGAAGAATATTGGTCTTGTATTTTCAAAAGAATATTGGTGAGTGGGGAATGCACAAACTGTGAATTGGAAGATTCTCCAATTTTCATATGATTATATCTTTCATTGAGTTGATCCTCAGTATGTGCATAAAACTCAGTTTGAGTTTCATTGAAGATCACATGGCCAGTTTCTTCAAAAGTGTTCCTGATCTTGATGAAAACTTTAACGGCTTTGCTTGTCATTGCATATCCAATGAAATAGCCTCCATCAGCTTTAGCTTGAAAGGTCTTTAAATGATCATTTC
>JAYMSH010000570.1:0-10569 GCA_036897905.1 Aragoa cleefii | reverse complement strand
ACTGTTGGCTTGGGGCATAAGATTCTTTGTATGTGTATTATAATTGTATTTTAGTAACCTGTCAAAATTGCCTTGGTCCAACAGTCCAACCAAAAAAAAAAAGTTACTGGAGGCTTGGGTCAATATTCTTTGTATCGGTATTTTGATATTTTTTATTAACCTGTCAAACATTCTATCGATAGAGGTATTCTGTGTATGTTTTCCTCAAGACTTCACTTTGAAGGGTTGTCAACCGGTAATAGAATGTGGCTCGATAACATGTTCCACATAATTTACATGGGACTGGGTACATGGAGCACTAACTTAACCTTTAAGACCTGATAGTGCTACAGTTAACACCAAGCCATAGCTTACACTTGAGTTATGTAAATGTTAGATCTAGGCTATTATAGTGCAATTGTTTTCTGGAGTTAATCTTGGTTCTTTTGCGGTGTGGGTCATTTGTTTACTCACTTCAATGTGGGAAAGAAAAGGAATAAGCGTGAAGGGCGAGAGGGGAAGTTTTGCAGGATTTGTAACATAATACTCTTCCTATTTTCTACAGATGAAGTTTTAGTCTTTTTAACTCTTTGAGAAGAAGATGTAGTTCTAGGTATCTTGTCCCATTTTATTCCCTTTTTACCCCTACTTTATTCATCTTCCCCTGTTATTCACTCTTCATTAATTATTGCTAATTGTCATTAACGTGGGGTGATTTTTGAAAGAAAATGTTTCCTTAGTGTTGAAATAGCCAAAACTTCATTTATTTAAACTAGGAGGGAGTGAATGGTCGATATAAGAAGCTTGAATATGCGAGCACATCAGTACTTTTATTTTAAGGAAATTTTCTGTTTGCCTGATTAGCCGAGTCGCTTGTTGATTTGGTTGCTCTGCTTAGGGGCATTTCTATTCTTTAATAACTTTTTTTTTTGTCATATAAGAAACATATTTTGCTTGGCACAAATGACTTCTTTGTGAGATTTTGTGTTAAGTTTTTACGTATGTTAAGTTCTTTCAAATTCTAGTGATGCATTTTCTCATTCTGCAGCAAGAAGATGTACGAAACTATATAGATGACTCAATGAAAAGTGGTGTTCAGCTTCCATTATTCCGCAAAGAACGCATTGGTGGTGATTCTCATGGAATGTCATATTGGTAATGATTTGTATATTTATTGGCTTATTGGTAATCATATATAAGTTTTGATGACCATAACTTTTTTCGCATTTGACTTGCGTTGTATTACTATGTTGCGGTTCCGCATATATGGAGCAACTATATATTCAGCTTTGAATGTTTACAAACCGTTTGTCCATGTGCAGGTACGAGGATGACTCAATCATTGGTCATCGATTGTACCGAGAGATCAGAAAAGTTGAGGTTAAAAAAGGCAAAGGAAAGAATGTTCCGCCAATTCCTCATTCTTCTTATCAATGGGAAGCAGTTGCAACAAATTTAGATGAATTTCAAAATGTCATTGTAAGTCTTTGGGTGACCAGGTCTTGATACCATGATTTGATATTTCTTGAATGAATGCTGGGTGATTCTCCTCTCCATACCAACCTGTATAAGTTAGCTTCTGTTAAAATGGACCTGATCATACTGAAGTGTGCAGTAGTTAATATGATAGCATACTGTCGTAGAAACATTCTTCTCATGAGCTTGTTATTGTCTCTGTCCTACCTCCATATGTGCTAAAAGTACCCTATCTTAATGGTTGTAAGGAACCACGAGGGTGGGAGAATCTTGTGCTTTGAAATAAAGTACTGAATATTAGATAAGATTGGATTAGTGCAGGTGTTTGTGTTTAGGATTTAATACGGCGGTAGCATCTAAATGCAAAAAACTGGTAGTAGTCGGTGTAGAAACCAGGCAATTAATTTGAACTTAACTGTTCAAGTTCCTTCTTTTCCCATCTTTCTTGTTCTCTACCTGAATACCTATCTTAGACGACTGTGTACATACCTTCAGTGATGTTAGACAGTCATAAACGGGAGCAAGATAAAGTTCTAAGTTGCGAGGAAGTTAGCTTTCATGGAGGAAATTCACTTGTATTGACAGATGAATTTTTGGCAGTAGTCAAGCAGGAGATATTAATGAATTTAATTTTTACGATTATGTTTATGGATTCTAATGATCAAGGTGTGATATGGTCCCCTTACATGCAGCCAACAACAGTAGTATCTATAAATACTTAGAAAAGTTTTACAATTAAACTAGGGGCAAAATTTGGCTGTCCTAAAATGTTAAAGCAGATTGTAGAAATTAGACTAGTGCATTGGTTGTTTATCATAATTGTGATTTTTAAGATAACTCTCTGCAGTAACTAAACTAGAGTGCTGCTTCACTGTTCAGGGCCACGTTTTGCATGCTCAAAAAATGATTCTTCTTCTTCTTCTTCTGTTATTTGTTTGTTGCCTACATCAATGTAGGAGTTTGGTAAATTCCCTTTTGATGTGTAGTAAACTGAAGCGGCCCCGTTAAAATATGTCATACCTTGGTGATGTGCGATTCTGGCTCCAAAATGATTGTGTTTACCTGTCAGCTTTGGCTTTGTGAAAATAGCAATACGAAATGCTTTTTTTCTTCATCTGCTAGTAAGCGTGCTTGAGAACAGAACATGATGTATCTGTCATCCAATATAATTAAATGCTTGAAATGCTGTTCTGATTTTTGACTTCAATCCCCTTACTACTAGATTTTCATGTCAAAGGATAGGACATGTATTTGTAACTGCTTCAACAATGCGAGTCTCAGTTGGATGCCCGTTTAAAGTAAAGGTCAATTTCCATATATTCCTACCCTTAGAAGATAAGATGGAGTAAAGGAGTTTGTTGACGAAGTTTAAATTGTACACCAGATGCTGTTTGGGCACAAGATTCAAAGAAAGAGATATAAAATTGCAAGATCTAAAAGTTCTATACAAAAGAGTCCATGAGCAGGAATTCATAGAGTGGTGGTGATAGAGATTTGAAACCATAAAAATGTGGCCATGTTGCTTTCCAGTGGAAACAGGGGTAGAACTATATGAAAATTGAAACATAAAGAATATTGGTAATATTAAGCAGGAAAAATATCCATTTGGTAGAAATAGTGTGGTCTTTCACATCATCCTATTTTTATTTATTTTCCAAATTTTTTATTTTCTATTACTAGATAATTGCTGTTGTTCGGCACTGACAGCAGTTAGTCAGTCCTGGTTGTTTTTCTTGCTTCTTGATGTGCATATGCATTCATCTATGTCTTATTACTCTTAAATGGTTTGCTATATCATAAACCTTATACTGAGTCGGAGTATTGTTTGTTCAATCGCATCTGGCTTATCAAACTCATATTTTTAAGGCATGCTATCTGTACAGCTTCTATGCTCATAAGCCACCTTTTGGCTGCTTTCAATTAGAGTTAGCTTTTTTTGCAGTTTAACAACCTTATTTAAAGAAACTCTTGTTGCTTGCAGGAGAAGCTCATTCCAAGTAAAAATAGAACAGAGGTGTCTGTTGCGAAGAAACTTAAAAACGACATGCTTCCTGAAATTGAGAAAGTCCATAAGGTGATATACATTAGAAGATTGAAAGATGGTTCCAGTTGTACTTTGATATTACTCGGATGTTAACCTTTTATGTTGTCGTCATTTTTTTCTTTTTCCTTTTTATTGCCCTATGTGGATTGACATATGGTCTGCTTTTGTACAGAGGAAGGAGAAACTGTTGAAGAAACAACACAGACAAGCTCTTATGCTTGATAACATGATCAATATGGACGGTCTTGCCGCTGCTGGGCGTTCTCTGCGTGATAGAAAACCTGTCACTTATACTTTTGGTATGTATATTATGTAGCTCTCTCTGATTACATACTGTTCGTTTTGTCCTGTATTACTAATTCATTTCAAGTTATTACTACCTCCATCCCAGTCTTGTTTCCCGTTTGACTTTTAGTGTTGCGTTTGACCACAAATTACTTCTTAACTATATGGGTAAAAAGTTCAGACAATTATATTATGAAAGTACATTTCGTGGTCTTTCATAATTTAATTTTCTTAAATTTTGTATCGGTATAGTTTAGGAGTAATTCGTGGTCAAAGACGACACCGGAAAGTCAAATGAGAAGACAAGACTGGGACGGAGGTAGTACCAACTAAGAACCAAGAGGCATGTGTTATGTGTACGTCAGATAGCGTTTACCAGATCTGCATCAGACGCGCATATCCACCTCTTTTATAATGTTTTTCGAACTTTGGGTACAGTCTGGATACAGATACAAGATATAAATAAACTACATCTTTTCTGCTTTTTCTTATTCCTTTAATCCCACTCTTCATTCTTCCTTACCCTGCATCTTCGTCTCCCTTCTGCTGCAAGGCATAACGTGATGGAATTTTGAGCAATCTTTGACTATTCGACTAAGTAATAGCTATGGTATCAACTTGTATTGTTTAGAAGTTTGAAACTTTTAGATAATTTATTAAAATATATTATGTAAAGAAAATTAAACGCCTTTTCAATGTGTTTGTATCTTGATATTAAAATTGGTCCATCTCCATATCTGTAGCGTAACGGTGCTACTGAGATTACTAGTAATTTGCACTTTACAAATGTGATAAACTTTATGATAAATTGTCAGATTTCAGTTGTGTTTGACTTTCCTCAGATTATCAACTCGTGATGCTATTTCTGCTTGGATTTTAATCTGTTGTAGCTTCTTACATGTTTAAACGTTACATCAACCCACAGTAGCCCCCCGCCACTGTTTTTTTATTTTTTTATTTTTTTTAGTGGGAAGGTACCTGTAATTGATGCAGACAGGGGAAGTACTGTGATAAGTTGAGCTACAGCTACCTCTGATGTAATTCACCCTTCTGTTCTATCGTAAATGCTTTGTGTCTCAGTGTATGGCGGATTGAACAAATGCTTCAACTCATGCAATGATTTAGTATATAGATCCTCCTGACCTGTTGAGCCACCTGAATGCTGTCCTTTCCGTTGTGGCTTAAGCCAGAAAGCCATATTGCTAAAAATATTTTTGAAAATAAATAAATTAAGTGATGCATGAGGACATATGGGCTAATGCAGGTATATAAGAGCTGATTTAAATTGTTATGACTATATATGCCATATATATGCGATTTTTAGTCTAATGCATGTATATTGAGGCAATCAGGTCTGGAAGTACCACATGGTGATTACATCCTAATATATCATGTAAAAATATACACATATATATCTCTGCTGTGACTATAAATTGCACATCTTGTTAAACGCGTGGGGGTTATAAAAAATTGAATGTTGGGGGCAAATCTGCACAAACGGAAACTGTTTGGGGTTTTGACGCAGTTTCAGGATAGATAGCTTAACTCGAGAAGGGGCAATTGTAGGCCACTGTTTGTGTATTCGATCCGTAGCATTACTAAAACCCATCTTCAGTTTAAGAGGTTTTCTCAGGCCTCAACATCCCAAAGCTATCCTTGTGCTTAAGTTGTTCTTTGTTATTTTTTTTTCAACTCGGAGCTTAAGTTGTATTTTGTGCATTTATGATTTGATGATACATCTCCATTTCAGCATTTGGCCATCTCAGTCAATATGTTAAGCTCATTTTATTTATATATTTTTTTTCTGCAGATGATTATGATCAGTCAATCAATGAAGCTATAAAGGTCACCAAGTATGGAATTGATTGCCTATAAACTCATGATAATCACATTATACATATATTTCACTTCAATATTCTTCACTCTCTTCTACGTATAACCTTTCCCTTTATTTGGTCTCATATTAGGAAACAGCAGCAATCTCCAAAACCTTTTGAAAGAAGAGAAGGTGCAAGAAATGGAAGATTTGCAGAACCTTCACAATATTCTGAAAATGTCTCATTCAGCGCACCCTCTCCAAATTCACCAGGTGATGAATTTTATGAGGATCATAAATCCGAGGCACTGGATCGCAGGTACTTCATTTATCTTGCAGTGGAAATGATCCGTGTTAGAGTATCTGTATGATTGGGAAATTGCATAAATCCTGCTTATCTAAATGTATCTTGTCCCAAATCTTATATACCTTATGCTTACTGTACTTGGGAATGATCCGTGTTGGAGTATCTGTATGATTGGGAAATCGCATAAAGCATGCTGTTCTAAATGTTACCTTGTCCCAAATCTTATGTCTTATGCTTACTGTTCTTAATTCCCTTTCTTTCAAATTCCGATAGCTGTTTTTGCACGAAAACTTGCTGACTTTGAAAAGAACCTGTGTTTGTTAAAAAATGATGGTATCTCTGCAATAATGTCGATTTAGGTGTATTTGGCGCAGCATATGCATTTAACAGGGGGTATTCATGTATTTTCCCCAAGTTCTTAATGAATGTATGAAGTAACTCTATTGTCTTGTGATCTTTAGCAACCGCAGAAAGCAGAGGCCTCAGCGATACTCTGTGAATGAGTTTGTCGAAGCAGTCTCAGACAATGAGGCGGGTTTTGATAGTGATGATGATATAGTAGGGGAAGTTGTTTATGATGACGATTACCTAAGGAGTCGGAAACGGGGAAGGAAGACATCGAGTAGTTCCGAAGGCGATGAAGAATATGATTTGGATCAAGAAAATCATGAAGAAGATGAAGATGAAGAGGAAGAACAAGATGATATCCTAAGTACGAGCGAGGATAGTGACCAGGCCCCGAGATTCAAAACTTTGCGGGGCCGCACCAGGAGAGAATCAAAATTAAGATCAGTCAATGATTTCCAGTCTGGTCTTAGGCGCAGTAAAAGGGCTACCCGGAACCGCATCAATTATAGGCAGATTGAAATTTCCGACTCAGAAACAGAACCTGACAAGCCAAGTGCGTTCGACCAGCAGCAGCATTATGTAACGAATAATGGAGAGTTTTCAATGGGTAGTCAGGATTCCGACTCAGAAACCGAACCTGACAAGTCAAATGCGTTCGACCAGCAGCAGAATGTCGATAATGCGCAGGATATGGCTGAAAATCAGTCTATCGAAGAGCAAACTGAGATGGTTGATAATAAGCAAGACGAACTACCAAAACAATCAAACATGAGTGATCAAGATGCAGGTGTAAAACAAAGACAGTTTCTTGATCTAAATGAGCTGGCACCAGGTTCAGGGTTCGATGACGGCCCCAACTCGAAAGATGAAGGCGCTGATGACTAAAATTTTCCCTCATACCAATAAGCTACCAGAGTCGGACGGACGTTTTCTCGTGGGAAACCGATTTGTATGATGAAGTGACTATTAGAGTGTGCCCTTCCTTGCCAAAAATTTAGATATACAAACCCATGCAGTTTTTCAGTGTTCTGCTGGGAGCAGAAAATTATGTAAATTTAGTCATTTTTTAGTATCCCTATGTTCCCAAAGAAACAAATGTGATATGGATGATAAATTTACCCTTGTATTGCTTCTCTATCCGATCATTGTAACATTACTTTCTAATTGTTATTCTGTAACAAACTATGCTTTAGTCATTGTAAAATGCCTATCGATTTTGAGTTCTCGACTGTAAGAGCTACAGAGTTGCGAATATGTACCGGCATTTTAGTGAGACCTAAACACTCTTATGCAGTTTATTCATCTACTGCCATTTAGTTGTTATGCTCTTCTTCTCTGCTTTCCAGAGTCTCTTTACCTTTGGTTTCTTCAAGAGCATGAATCAGATTAACAAGACACTCTTGCGGACCAACATTTGCAGATTTCGGCATCAGGTTCTCTGCAACATCAGCTGGTGTAATCCGAACATTGTCAATTAACTCCTCAACAGATCGAAACAGCACATGCTCTTCAAGCTCCAGGTAATTCTTCGCAAGAACCTTAAATCCTTCGTAATTGCAGTAAGAGAGTTCAATATGCTTATCCATTCGGCCCCTTCGTGTTAGAGCAGGATCAAGCTTATCAACATAATTCGTGGTGAAAACAATCAATCTCTCACCAGCACACGCCGACCAAATCCCATCTATGAAATTCAACAGCCCCGACAATGTTACCTTGCTCCCACCATTCTCTTCTTTCCCTTTCGACACTCCCTTTTTACTTTTATCAGTTTCCTCATCAGTCGAAGTCTCCTTGTCGTTCTTCCTCTGGCCTGTTAAGTTCAGAGAACAGTCTATGTCCTCTATCACGATGATCGACTTACCAGTCGTCTCAGTCAGAAGCCTCCTGAGCTCGGTGTTATCCTTGACCGACGTAAGCTCAAGGTCGTACACGTCGTAGTTCAACAAATTCGCCATGGCGCCAATCATAGTCGACTTTCCCGTTCCCGGAGGACCAAAAAGCAAATACCCCCTCTTCCAAGCCTTCCCTATCCTCTTATAAAAATCCTTACTCTTGCTAAAAGTCAAAAGATCATCCACAATCTCCGCCTTCTTCCCCGCCTCCATCGCAAGAGTCTCAAATGTTGCCGGATGGTCAAACACGATATGACTCCAATACGTCCTGCTCCCTCCGTTGGTATACAGCTTCCTCTGCCTGTTCCTCGCCTGAATCTCCTTCCCAGTCTTGATAACATGCTCCAAATACGACCCTGTGACGGTTTTCTGATCTCTTCTGTGGAACTTGAGCTGGTAGAACTTCTTTTCCGGGTCAGGATAATGTGAAAACGACGTTTGGGTAGGCGGTGGAGCTTTTCCGCAATACCACCACACTTTAACTCCATCAAACTCGTCCATGGTCTTCTCGCGTTCGTCCATGCTCAGCATGAGCTTGTTGGTGTTGTCTTTGGGCATTTCGGCCTTGAGCCTTCTTGCATCTTCGGATGAGTTGGCGCTGAGGTAGGCCTCGACGATGGTATAGGCCTCGTTGGAGCGGAGGTGGCTGTCCATGTACTCGTGGATGGTGATCTGGACGTAGGGATCGAAGAGTTTGGAGAGTCTGATGGTCCTTTTGTCGAAGTAGCGGAAGAGGTGTGGGGGGCAGTAGCGGCGGAACATGTCCCAGAAGAAGATGAAGGTGAGGAGGGTTAATCCGATGGTTCCCCAGTATGTCGTCTGGGGCATCATCATGCTTTGCAATGGATTCATCTCCTTCTTTTCCTCTGTTGCTTTGGTAGTTATATTTATAAGCGTGTGTGGTCGTAGAGACGCTATAGTATGTAGACTTCTTTATCAAGGAACACGAAAGAAACACAGAATCAGTACATTTCTAAGGTGCATGTGTTTAACTGATCAGTACTTTTTTACACACGTCTCCTGAATGTAAAAAAATGAGTAATAAAAGACAGAGGTGGTCCCTCAATAACCACTTTTGTTCTCTAAAACAACTCCATTTCATTCAAGTTTTTATTATCTGCAAGAAACTCGACAAATAAAATACTCCTCTTCAAAACATTGGCACAATTCACTTTCTTTGTAAAAATCCGTAATAAACATAATAAATTTATTGATCTTTGTACTTAATTGCAACCATATCTTATCATTTGAGTTTTTGATAGTAATAATTTATACAATAGAATCTACGAATAATAAAAGAATTTAAAAATGTATTTAGATGTAATTCGGTCTAGTACTGTATTTTATATACTTTTATAACATATTTTTATTAATTTTTGATATTTAAAGTAATTTATGGTAAATTATGAAGTTTAAAATACCGAACGAGAAGGTTTGACCATGACGAGTGGGTACCTATCTGCTAAGCAACCTGGTCTCCAGCTTTATCCACGATTCACGACCCGAGGAAGTCAGGCAGGATCACAGTAGCATAGAAATTGTCTCTCGACCTATACTTTCTTCACTTGCGTAATTGGTGGAAGTTATTAATTTGTTTGGAATATGACCGAGCATCCGCTGTCGCTCCCACACCTAAAAATTGTCAAACCTTTTTTTTTTACTTACCTCAAACTTCTGTAAATTACTTTTCAGTCCAATTACTGAGTAACACAATAACTACTCAATTTCGGTGGCAATCAAATTGAACCCTTGACCTTGCACAAGAGAGAGTTGGACTGATGATATACAAATTCACTACAAGACATTCCAATGCTCAACGTCTTCAAGTCAATCCCTCAATCTAGCTTAGCTTGTAGATAAAGAAATATGTTAGAAACATGTAGGAGTTGATCCCGATATGAGTCATTCGAGAGTTAAGTTAGCTCTCGAGTTTATTACTTTCAAACTACTAAATGGTAGAATGTCGATTTAAAAAGTAGTGGGAGAGAGAATGTCCCTTTCATGTGACGAATATATTTAGAAGTAGTTATGGTGGGCTTGGGCTTCTTTCATGCTAGTGGATTTGGATTAGGTCGAGTGAATTGGACTTGCACATTTTGTATTCGTCTTTGGCTTCTATCCTAGTACGTAAACTCGGACTTAAGCTAGAATCTGGTCTTTTTGTAACGATGTCGGATAAAAATCATATTATACTACATCAAGACCTAATCACAATTTCGGAACCGACGAATACAGTATTGGAAAATCTGATACGAAATTCATAACTTTTGATCCGATCCGATCTATTAGCTAGCGAATAGGACATGCTAGATCACATAGAGTTATAGCGTGAGGGTGAAATTGTCAATTTTGTTTTTTTTAAAAACGTGAGCACTTTAAATGGTTTACGGTAATTATAATAAAGTTATTTCTATATAATAAA
>JAYMSH010000569.1:0-10569 GCA_036897905.1 Aragoa cleefii | reverse complement strand
TTAAAGCACAAGGGGTTTTTCTACTAGTCACCCTCAAAATAATCCCGCCTATTCCTATCAGAAGGGTAATATAATTGCCAGGCTCCTTTACAAATTTTCCTTTAAACAAGAGGGTTCCTAACAATTTCCCCTTTTTTGATGTTTAAGAGGATTCCTAACAAATGACTAGGACACGACAGTGTGAGATCGATTCCTTGAAGCCGTTAAGGAATTATATGAAGCGCTGTCACTGATGATTAGACACAATGGATCTTAACGAGATCTAAGTAACATGAACTCTTGTGGTGTTTCATAAACAGGTTTACTGGGTGTAACAATGTGCGGCGACTGCGATCCCTCATGTATATGCTTTACAGTGGTTTTTTATGATTCATCATAGCCGGGAACATTTATTATAAGATTGGATTCACTCCTACCTTAATAAGTGGTATACATTAGACTACCATGCTATGTTTTATTAAGAATTATGTTTTATACATTAGACTGCGTTAAGTTTGCTTTGCAAACTGAATTGTCAAATAAAAACCAATGGTATTTATGGAGAAAGAAGTAAAAGAGATAAAGTTGATGGCAATGGCCTATACTCTATATTATGAGTTTATGGTGTATGATATATACCAAAGTCTTAGCGGAATTGTCGTGGAAATCTAATTATTTAAATGGACAACTCAAAGTTCGAGTAAATACAACTCTACAGTAAACGGAGTTCAGTCGGACCTAGGTTAGTGGAGACTTGGTCGCGACTAACAATATGATCATCACCACCCATTGATTGACAGTAGATTGATCGCTTTATCTAAGCCCTGAGTAGTAGGTCCATCATCCTCTCTACCTTCCATGTCTTGATTTATCAGTACATAGTATAACTTAAAATGAATTGAATGCTATTATTTATATTTGATTAAATAAATGCATAACATATTTGGACAATAAAAATTATTCATGTAATATGACTGGAATTATTTTTATAGCTAATTGGGATCATGGATTTCATTATGGTAATGAACTAAAAGTTCAGGGACCAAACTGCAATTAGAAATTTTATCATATTGCCCTCTAATGGACATGTAAAATATTTTATTAATTAAATGATATGTTTAATGTCCTAAATATTGTAAAACTGTTTATGTATGTATACACACACACATATATGAATAATTACATATACCATCCATATTGTTTGATTTCTAATAAGATTAGTCCCTACTGTTTGAACAATTACAGTAAACCCAAAATGAGTTGACCAGCTACAATAATACAATTTTACCTCTCAAAAATTTGAAATTTACAATTATAGATAAGCCCATTTGTTTCTCTCTTCTTCCCTCCCAAGTGCTCCTTGCCGCCTACTGCCTCCAAGGCAGCGCCTCCAGTCCTTGCCGCCCCCGTCGCCGTCGTTTCTATCTCTCTTCTCTTTCTCTCTTTCTTTTCTTCCTCTCTTTATTTTTTCCTCTATGTTTCCGCCACCTGCTGCTGGCCGGGCACTGCCTCCCCGTGCCGCCTCCAAGGCGGCGCCGTCAGTCCTTGCAGCCCCCGTCACCTTCGTTCCCTTCTCTCTTTCTTTTTTTCCCATATGTTGCCTGCTGCTGGTCGGGTATTAATTACCGCTGTCGGACCTCTTCCAATTACCAGCACAAACTCGCTCCTGGCTCAGCCCGGTCACGATCGTGACCAAGGGTCGAAAGTTTGTCGCGATCGCGACATTCTTCCACCCCTGTCTCCCAAATCGCCGGGCACTCCCAACCGCTGTAGCGGCCTCCTCCAATACAATGCTATGATTGGAGCTGTAGCAACTCCAATCAGAGTGTTGGAACAGCTCCGTTTGGAGCTACTACAACTCCAAATCGGGGCTATTTACAACTCCGATTCGGAGCTCTTTTTTTTGCAGGTGCCGGCGTGTGGATAGAGCCGAAACTTTTTTTAGCTTTTTATTAATAGAAAGAAATATATTAATATAAAAGGAAAAGATAAAATAATAAAAAGTGGGGGTAAAATTGGGTTTACATTAAAAATAGTTAACTTTTGGGTTTGTTTGTAATTAAGTTTTGAATTGTATGTAAACTTTGAACTTCTGTTTAATTCTTCATAAAGTAGTCATTAATCTGATTAGCGGTCATATAGTAGGGGCGAGTTTTGCAATTTTTCCTAAAAAATATCTTCTATGATGCAATATATCTCCTACTGGTCCCTAGAGGTTTTGTATTTTTCAATTGATTTTATCAGAAATTAAACGAGAGCGTGGATCAAAGTTTAGATGTATCACTTGCTTGAAAATTGTACAGTAAAACATGCTCAAAAATGAAGGAAAGAACGCGTTTTGGTGGATTACAAAGCATGTACATCAAGGAACTTTTCTTGTCAACAAAGGCACAAAGCATGAAGGAATTTCGTCGGGCAGGGAAGGAACTTCTGGTTAAAGCAGTAATCCAAAGCCATTCTCCATTCCGACATGTAATGAACCCATGATTTGGAATATACATAAAATTTAATGTGTCAAGTGGGATTCATTGACAATCATTGTGAGAGTAAGAACGAATGATGGTGGTCTTTAGATATCTCAATCTGTTTGATTTTGCAATATTAGGTTTGAAGGATCATCTAATTTCCTAGTAGAAGCAATATATTTTCCTCATATTGTTATTCCTGATGCGATTCAGGCATGATTCTTCCTTTGCTAGAAAAAGTATATGTGAGGGTTTAGAATTTGATAGGGATGGTGATAGCGGGAGCAAGCGTAATAACATAAAATAATGGGATAACAAAACATGCTAGAGCGTGAGCAAGTCGAAATCCATTAAAATAATCAAGAGTGCTCTTCAACAAAAACATCACAAAATTTTTTAAGTAAATGATAATGATCAAGTTGCATAGAAAAAATAACAAAACAACACATTATTACAGTAAGTAAATTAAAAATTCTAACAAAATAATACTAGAATATCCAAAATAAAGACCACTTACTCGGCGCACGCAACGTATTCTCAACAACAAAACAAAATCAATACCTTGTCTTCTTATGTAAGTTTTGTAACTCTCACTCTGAATCTTCATGACATACTTTTTCTTAGTGCGTGAAAACCACAAAGATTTGGAAGAAAATGTACAATTGACTTGACACATCTTTGTCTTAAGACACTAACCCGTTGGAGCACCTTCAAAGTCATCATGTGATCAAAGGTAGATTGAAATATCATGGAAAATCTTTTTGGCATTGTTTGGTACGGACAATTTGGAAGGCAGGAACTACGATTCACTTTAAAAAAAGGTTTGTGGTCTATGAGTTTTTAGTGAAAAGTATAAAGAGAGTCACTTTGTATTGATTTGAGAATTGGAAAATAATAGAGTTTTCAATTACTTTTTTATTGTGGTCTTTGGAACCTAATCTTTGTTTTGCTTGATCTTTCTCTTTGTAATACTCTAGGATGGTGAAACTTTGTACTACCTTGCTGCATTCTCATGCTCATGTACTCCGGATGTACAATAATATTTGCTTTCCAAAAATTAAACATATATAACTAAATATTAGAAGAACAAAGCGTCTTAAAAACGGACCTAAGATCGAACCGGAAGTTTATAAGATACTAGTTTAAGCGGTTCAACCGGTCGGATCACTTATTAAATCGGTATAATGTAATAAATAGTTGATATGAATACTGAAGTCATAATATATTTATAACGTAATAAATAGTTGATATGGATGGATTAGTACCAGGAATAAAATCTTTGGTCAAATTAGCATAACAGAAGTAGAAACAAAGCGTTTATTATATTGGTCAAACAATTATGATGAAAAAGAACGATACGAAGAATCCAAGAGACAATCGGATATTGATAGGATTGGCCAATGAAAGATTAGCGAGATGAGCAATGTAAGATTGACTCGTAGACACGAACATTGATTGAACAATGATATATGAAGCGATGTGAGTGCTGAAAGAATCAATCCAGAAGAAAAGAAGGAGACTGAAGGCCAACAATGATGAGTATGACTAGAATAACGGCACTTCAGTCCGTACGAGATGAAATGAACAAGAGATGAGAGTATGGATATAAGAATGTCGAGAGAATGGAATATTCAAGTGAATTTCAAGACGGGGTCAAGTGAAGTGAGAAGATTCTCGAATTGAACAGTTCGAAGAAGGGTTGAGAGGACAAAATTCAATTAAAGAATTTCATGGACAAACGATAGAAATGGTTAACAAAGTTGGAAATGAATGAAAAACTATACCATGAGAATATACGAATCAAATGACCTCAAAGAGATCAAGAGATCTCTCGAGGTTAGACGTTAGAAGAAATGGGGTTCAAGTCGAGACCCAATATGGAATTGCATAAAAAGAACAATGAGACCAACATGAGTAGTTGAAAGGGGGGAAACAAGGTTCCTAGACTCGTAAACAAGGAACAAGATTTTGGCCAACTTTTTCATCTCTTTGGGCTTCGGTTTATGTCTGTCCAACTTTTCATCCCTTTGATAAATAGAATGGAAACTCTCTCTCTCTCTCTTGTACTGAAGCCCTAGCTCCAAACGAACTGCTTCTTTAATTTTGTTGTTCCCTCTTTTCTCTCGCTCTGGTTTTACCGAAAGTGTATGTGTGTGTGTAAAGGTGAAGAAATGCTACTGCTCGCAGGTGTGTTTGAATAGGTAAGATAGTTCTCATTTGTGTGTTTTGTACTTTCTGTTTTATTTTCCAACTTTCTTCGAAATATATTCTTTCATATATAGAAATTTCAATGATTCGATTCAAAATGTCTTATATTCCATTTGGAGAACTAGGGAGGACAAGTTATGATTTAAATGCATGTATGATGTTATTAGTTATTAATATAGATAGAGATAGCTATATTACCGATTCAATTAAAATCGGACGGTTTTTCTGATTCAGAGTGGTTTTAAGGGTGAAATGGAACCTTTTTTTACAAAATGCGACCGTGCGGTTCGGTTCGGTTTTTAAAACACCGCAATACTGAACGTTGTCGTTTGGACGTTCTCGTCTGTGTTTTACTGTCTTCCTCTCTCTGGGAATCTTTTTCTCAAATCAGTAAAATAATTAGCGGCGATTTTCTGGGTTTGAAGCAAAGATTTCATTGAAGGACCCTAGTCGTCGTTCACATCACATTCTTCTCTGCGGAACGAAATTCTTTTCCCGTTGGTGAGTTAAAGAATCCCAAGCTTTCCTTCAGTTTTTAATCATTGATTCTGATGAACCAGAATCTTGTTTGCATATGATTTGTCCGTATAAATACATCAATGTTGATTAGAATTGTCTCAATTTTAGAAATTTATTGAAGAATTCTGTTATTTACTACAGGTTTTAGTTTATCACCATATATGGTCGAGTGTATGACCTAGAGATAGTTTTAGTTTTATGAAATGAGTTCTAGTATGTCAGCGACTAGGCAGAAGCGTGACCCCGGGTGGAAGCACTGCGAAACGATTAAAGAAGGGGGGAAGGTCCTGCTCAAGTGTATTTACTGTGGGAAAATCTTTAAGGGTGGTGGGATTTATAGGATTAAAGAACACCTAGCAGGACAGAAGGGGTAATGGTGTTACGTGTACGAGCGTGCAGCCGGATGTAAGGCGTGAAATGCTCAACTGTCTGAGTGAGGTTTCGGGGAAAAAGAGTAAGAAACTGAAGCTTGTGAAGGGGGTGTCTGGGGGTGATAATCCAGGGACACGTGTTGAAGTTCCGAGCAATCGATGTGGTCAGAATGCTGAAACCGATTCGCAGTTTTCTTTGGATGATATCTTTGAACATGATCCTAGCTCTACTGGCCGGGAAGAGCGGGACAATAATGTATCGGGTGGTAGATTGCAGAGAGATGGAGTGAGTAAGGACATTTGTGTGGATGCAGTTCCTTTGAGTATGGAGCCAGTATCTGGGACTAGACAAAAGCGTGACCCAGCGTAGAAGCACTGCAAAATGTTTAAGAATGAGGATAAGGTTTGGTTGAAGTGTATCTACTGCGGAAAGGTTTTCAAGGGTGGTGGCATTTATAGGATTAAAGAACATCTAGCAGGGCAGAAAGGGAATGGTGTCACATGTACGAGTGTTCAGCCTGATGTACGGCGCGAGATGCTAGAGTGTTTGAATGAGGTTTCGGGAGAAAAAAGAAAAAAACAGAAACTACTGGAGTTAAAGCCCAGTCGTGATGATCCAGGGACCAGTGGTGCTGAATTTGAGAACAATCATAGTGAGGTTGACTTACCTAATAATCTGAATGGTTTGAATGATGTGCTTCCTATGACTGAAATCCTTGGATATGATTCTAATGATTCTGCTGGTAGAGAAGATGGGGTCTATAACAAGTCAGGTGGCACAAACCTGAAAAAAAGAATTAGAGAAGACCTTGATGAATCTAATGTAGCTACTTTGACTGCTTCCCAGGCCGCGAATTTGAAGAAGGCAAATAGTATGGTTCATATGGCTGTAGGGCGATTCTTCTTCGATGTTGGATTGCCTATGGATGCCGTGAAATCCGCCTATTTCCAGCCAATGATTTATGCAATTGCTTCTAGAGGGCGGGGAGCTCTTGGGCCGTCGTATGATGATCTTAGGTGTTGGATTTTAAAGAATTCAGTTGAAGAAGTGAGGAAAGATGTTGATCAATGCAGGGAAGCTTGGGGAAAGACTGCTTGCTCGATTTTGGTAAATGAATCAAATTCAGTAAAGGGCAAAACCTTTGTTAACTTTTTGGTCTATTGTCCTCAAGGCACAATCTTTTTGAGATCTGCGGATATATCGAATTCCATAGATTCTGCAACTGTTCTTCATGAATTGATGAGGGAGACAGTGGAAGAAGTTGGTGTTAAAAATGTTTTGCAAGTGTTGACCAACTGTGAAGATCGGTATGTTATTGCTGGCAAGAAACTAATGGAGACTTACCCAACTGTCTTCTGGACTCCTTGTGCTGGTCACTGCATTGATTTGATGCTCGAGGACATAGGAGAACTTACATGGGTGAAGAAGGTATTTGACCTGGCAAAATCTATCTCAAGATACATCTATTCAAATAACGTGGTTTTGAACATGATGAGGCGATACACGTCTGGGGTCGATTTAGTTGACCTGAGAATTACGCGCTGCTCTAGTGATTTTATGACATTGAAACGGATTTTAAATATGAGAAGTAATCTGCAGACGATGCTTACTTCAGAGGAGTGGATGGGAAGTCCTTTCTCGGAAACGCTAGATGGGATTGCTATCTTAGACTATGTTACAAACGAGTCATTCTGGTCCACTTGTGCCTTAATAGCGCGCATAACAGCTCCACTCTTACGGCTATTGGGGATAGTTGGTAGTGGAAAGATGCCTGCTATGGGATTTGTTTATGCAGGACTCTACCGAGCTAAAGAAACAATTAAGAAGGAATTAGTTAATAAGAAAGAGTATTTGCCTTATTGGAATATCATAGATCGCAGGTGGGAACAGCTGCAGTGGCACCCCCTTCATGCAGCAGGGTTCTATTTTAATCCCAAATTCTTTTACAGTCTTGAAGGAGATGCGCTTTATCACATTCGGTCTTTAGTATATGATTGCATAGAGAAAGTTGTTCCTGAGCCTCAGATCCAAGACAAAATAATGAAGGAAACAACCTCATTCCAGGATGAGGTTGGCGACTTTGGCCGGAAGATGGCGATCCGAGCTAGAGACACCTTACTTCCCAGTAAGTCTCCTTCATGATAATTAGTTCTATTTTCCAATTAATGATAATTAGCTGGCTAAATCTGTTTTCGATTGTGCCCCCTCCCCTCCTATTTAATCCTGAGCCAGGTGTCTGTAGGTAAAATTCTTATCTAGACCTGTTCTATAAATAAATCACGGACATTTTTGCTGAAATTTTTTAACCTGCAGAGGCAATATGCATATGAGTGAATGTATTGCAGCTTCTACAAATGATGTGGGTGAATTTAAACTACAATAGGCTTCCTGTGCTTATTGATGCTTAATATGGCTTTACCTTGTGCAATGAACTCACTTTTCATTAACTTGATTGTTCTAGCTGAGTGGTGGTCAATATATGGCGGAGGATGCCCTAACTTGACTCGCTTAGCTATATGCATTCTTAGTCAAAGTTGCAGCTTGATCCAGTACAAGTTAAACAAGATTCCTCTGGAGCTCATGCATGAATGGAAAAATTGCTTGGAGCATCGCAGACCGAGTGACCTTGTTTTCGTTCAATGTAACATGTCCTTGAAGCAGATGAGATTACAAATGATAAGTTCTTCTCTTCGACTTTTTAAAGGCTGAACATTAGTTAACTTAAGTACAAAAATAATGTTGTCTACTTTGTAATCATCACTTTACAGGGTTCCTGGAAAAGAACAGGAAAATATGGATCCTATCTCATATGAGAATATAGACATTGTTGGAGACTGGGTCACGGAGAAAAAAATAGGCTGAGTGGGGTTACATGACGACTGGACAGCTATTGATCCGCCTTTGGGTAATGTTAAGCTATTAGATCCAGAGACTGATGATATTGAAGCCTTGGGTACAGGTAATTGAATCTTTATAAGAAGAGAATATATATATGTTGTATTGCTTAATTATTTGTTGATATGCAGGATTTGACGATTATGAAATTCTAAATGGGGTGAAAGACGTGTAGATGTTAATGACACCTATTTATAGGAAGATGGTGAGATCTCAGAACACGAGATCCCCAACTACCTAGATCAAATGATAAAAAAGGTACTGGTGGGAAGTTACTATTCCTTGACAATCCATTCCGTTTGTTGATTTTTATGGTTACTTATATCATCCATACTTGATTATCATTATTCATCTAAGCTTACCATTTGCCAAAAAGAAAGAAGAAAAAGGTGTTGGTCGCTAACAAACTATTGTTCTTAAATACTGCTTAGACCAGGGGAAGATACATAATGTATAATTATGAACTTAAGGGTTCTGAGGTTAGTTGAGTTACATCCATGCTGGCCTAACAACCATAAGTCCATAAATTGACGAGAGGTCGTTGACTCATCATCGAATGGGTGGAATCTTGAACATTTTTTTTGCTTTTACCATGTGAATTGTTGACTTGTTCTCTGTGTTCCACATAGTGCATAGATGGTTGCCGCATTTTCCTCCGCTTCAAGCTTAAACAAATGATCATTTGATATATGCATGCAGGAAATTCATTTTTTGAGGTTAGAGTTGTCAAGTAAAATTGCCAATTTAAAAACACTTCAGGTTGGTGATTCTCTCATCATCAGAAACCAATGATAGAAGTTTGTGAAGTAGTGAATTGAACGAGTGCCCTTGATTCGTCCGTGAAATCCAAGGGCTTGCTGTTGGGGATTCTTTGACCAATAATTATCTGAAGCGCCAGAAATGTTATCAGTCCACATCTATTGTTCATACTATTTCAGCAAAAAGTGAAGAATGCATGGTTCCAGTGGGCTGCCAATGGTGCTTTCATCTTTATATTTTTGGTAGCCACTGTTTTCTAATCCTAACTGTGGCCAGAATCGAAAAATCAATCTGATTGATTTCGTACACCTTGTGAATGATTATCCGACCAGCTTGATGTATATTATGCACCAACAAAGTTAAGCGATGAAATTGTACACAACATTTTTACATTTCTTCTTCATTTTTGCTGCCAATATTGTTTCTTTTTGTTTGACAGCTATTTCCTCCCCTTCCTTCTATGTCTCTTCTCCACAAGCCTTCTTTCGCTCTCCATTGCTTTCACTTTCTCGAGAACCCGTGTCGGCCATTGTTGATGCACCCACGTAAGACCTCATTTTCAATGAGGCTAAGTACACGCCACGTGGACTTATGTGAGACACATAAAGTCATCAATACTGACAAATGCAATACACCTCACACATACACACTCAACACAAGGGAAAAAGTAAAAATACTCGGCCCTCTTTTTGGTATTCATCCCTCAATGTTTGTGGTAGAAGAGAAGATAGAATGAAGCGTTTTCCTTAGTACTATTTCATAAGAGTACAAGAAATCTCCGAACTGTATTTAATTTTAACTAATTCAATGTACCCAAAACAAAACTTTGACGCATATCATGCCACTGGATAATCTCCTTTTCTTCTTGGATCTTGCCAATAAAAGATAATCCTTTCATAATGTAATTTTTTCAATATAGTTTAATTTAAAAATAATAAAAATAGAAAGGGATGGATCATTTGTACACTCTTCAGATTATTTATTATACGGCCAGTGGCATAATTGCACAAACCAACATTCAGCCGCTACGGTTCGATTCGACCGGCCAACCTCAACCGAACCAACAATTAGTGCATAACTTGCCTTAAAATGATGCATTGCACTTCAAATCAAATCCCTAGTTCTTGTGGGCGAGTAAAACTTTTGCTTGTGAAATCATTTCACCACCTTGACAGTGACATTTTGGATGTTTGTCCAACTCATTTAGTACTTTTGCTCAACGGATATAATCAACCAGCTCGACTTAAACTGGTGATGTGTTCCATACTGGGATGTATTGATCAACACATGAGACAAGTCTTTTCAGACTGACTGAGTGAGATCAGATCGAACAAAGTCTTGTATCGATTTGATGCCTCTTCAGAATGTTGTC
>JAYMSH010000568.1:0-10570 GCA_036897905.1 Aragoa cleefii | reverse complement strand
CACAACAAAATAATAAACTAATTAATAAAAATAAACTTAAGAAAAAAATATTCATCTAAAAAATTAAAAAAATTAGTAAAATCTCCCAAAAATAAATCATTAAAAAGGGCCAAAAAATAATAAATTGAATAGAAAATGTTAAAAAATCAAAATTGGACAGAATATTTTTACAGAAAATATCAATTAGAGAACCAAAAATAGGCCAAAATTTACTTTCTGAAATTACAATTGGCGTTTTCTCAAAGTATTACGTCAAGCATAATTAGGCTTTAGCATGAATGTCTTTACCTAGTTTTGATTCTTTAATTATTATTTTTTATTAAAAAATGTCTAATTTTTTTATATTCATTTTATTATTTTTTGGATTGTTTCTTTTGTTTAATGATTTTTTTTTGGCTGATTTGAACTATATTTTTTTCGTAAAATATTTCCATCTAAGTTTTACATTTCCTAATTTATTTATTATTTTTTCTTACTATTTTTAATTTATTATTTTGTGAAATTTTTTACTATTTTTCTTTTTTTATTATTACTTTTTTGAGATTGAAGTTGGTCAAAATTAACAGAAAAAATAAATTCCAATACTTTTGTACGAAGAATATTAAAATTGAACAGATTGTTAAGATAAAATAATTGCGGTATCAAATTAAGATACCAAATGAAAAGTTACTAAAAGTGGATTTTTTCTGGAAAAACAGAAATGCTTAAAATTGTTCACGGCTAAATCCTTAATGGACTGGTTCTTTGTTATGTTAGTTTTATTGGTGCCTGTTTTCATTGATGACGAATTGAGGTAGATTATAAATTTATAATTAATGGAAACAGCATCAGCATTGTGCTGAACGCTGCAGACTGTTGAGGCAAAACAACACAACGCAAGATTGGCCAGAAACGCTGCAGTGTGTTGACCGGACAGCTTAGTTGAACCACTACTTTTGCAGACCGCTTAGTTGAACCACTACTTTTGCAAAAAGCAATTCGGTTCCCATCTTAAAATCAGTCAGGTAAGAACCGCCCGATTTTATGTGAATAGGCAACCGATCCAATCAGTCGGACCGATGGTTCATGTTTATTTGATTATCTTTTTTAACTTATTTGTAATATACACAAATTATCAATATTTTATAAGGTCAAATAGAAATTTGTAAAATTCATTTTGATTTACGATATAAGACTTTTGAGTTTCATTCTGAATTCTCATATGAGATTAATCATGCTTATATCTGAAATTATTAATACAATGATATATATTTAATTAAATGTTTGTGGGAATTTGTGATGCTTACAATTTTATCATGTATTTTTTATATTTACATGATATTTTTATCTTAAATAGATATATTATAATTTTAGTATTAATATTGTCTATTTATTATGTTATGCTGGTTTAATAAGTGTTTCAGTCTGATAAGAACCGATTGAACTAATATTTTATAAACTTTCGGTTCGATCTCCGATCCGATTTTTAAAACACTCGCAAAACAACACAAACCAAGATTGGCCGCCAAATACCAACCCGAACGCCCAATTGGACAAAACAACACAGCCCAAGATTGGCTGCCACCGACCCTAACGCCCAGGCCAAGTAAACAAAACGACATTATCAGAGTTACTAGGATCTGAGAGAGAAACGCTGAAACTAATTTGGAGTCGGGGAAGTGTGTGACAATTACTGTGAAACAACACTTGCACTGGAGGCGGACTTAGTTACACCTCAGAAGATGCTGCAAGTACATTTCAAGTTTCAGACCAGAAAGGGCAAGACAACATGAACAACTAAAACAAAGGCTGGTCAACAGAATTCTAAAATTCTATTTACTGCAAGTTGTACCAAAATATCATCCCAGCGGCATCAAGTAACCCTCTATATCATGTCAAAATCAGCATCTCCAGACAGACTTTGGAAGACAAAAGACGTGTACGAGTTTCCAGTCAGTCAGTTCATATTAGCAGATGACTATTCATCTTCAGAATCAGCAACTACTTCAGATTCAACAACAGTATTCACAGAAGGCAGTTCCCTCAATCCCTTCTTTGCTCCCAAGTTCATGCTTTCTGGTGGTATATGGCCAGTAACACCCGCTACCCTCGCACTGAACCGCAATCCCTTGGATCTGCGAACCGACATTACATTCTGCTTCTGGGGGTAAACTTTCACGATGGAGTCTTCACCATCATTACCTATGTTTTCTTTTTCTCCATCATACTCTTCCTGGCTGGAGTAGGCGGCATCATCATTTTCTTGATCATTTCTCCCAGCAGCATATTCATTGTCCTCGGAGTTAGTCTCAGAATCATGAGATTCATTTGAGGTTGTTTTGCTCCTCTTCTCATGCTGACTCCATTTCTCTTCAGTACTCTTCCTTTTGCTAAAGACAGACAAAGAACTCAATAAAGCAAGATTTGACTCGAAGAACCAACAGTGCCAGATGCATTGAAAAGATATAATATAGTTCATGAAGGAAATTAAATAAGAGACAAGATCTGGACAAAATACGAATTTTACTAAACAACAAAAGAAATAGGTATGCCTCGAAGAACCAACAGTGCCGGATGCATTGAAAAGATCATGAAGGAATTTAAACAGTTGACCAAAGGTAGACATGATGATGAGGCAACTTCTAGCATGCCATATGCAAACAGAAACTTAAAACACCACCCCTCTATATCAGAGAGCTCAGTAGGGTAGTTATATACATCATGTGTTTTTGTGTACATGTGTACATTTAGTGCACTTAGTCATAGGTCATCTGTTTGTACACGTGAAATGCATTACTGGGGTTTGCTTTTGACCCGTTGCAGTTCATACCGTAACGTGATAAATTAGTTAGTATTTTCCAGGACAGGGTATACTGCATTTATAACAATCACCTAATGAGGAAAGGTTCCCAGCAATCGGGGTAAATTCCATGTACAAAAGGAAGCCATCCCAGATATCTTTCAAATATGGTAGATTTCACTGCCCTACTACAGTTTAAAGTCTGTCAAAGCTGAGTGGAAGATTTAAAGCATTATGTACTGTAAACACGGAATAAACATCACATACACAAAAGGGGAGCAGAAATGAGGAGAAACATATGCGAACTGAGAACATACTTACTTTGTGTATTGTATGGCTTCTGTAATGGCTCTGTCATAATCATCTGCAATAGAATATAAACCCTTACTCAGAACCAGAGGGGGGTGGAAAAGCACAAGATTTTCTTTTCGGCATACTTGAATTCTATTGACTTGCGACTAAATTTTCAAACAACAAAGTGTACTACAATCAAAGTAAGTTTAACCATTAATCAAATCTCTTGATATATTTGTGTTGAAAACTGCTAGTTAAACATTCATATAAGACACAGGTAACTAGTAACACACTGATTGGTTAAACAGTCCACCTAAACTTGCTCCGTGCAGTGATGAACCAGTCACGTGAATCTCTCGTCCACTATCAACCGAGGAACAAATGATGCACATCCAAGCTGACAAGCTTAGTTCGTACAAAGGTATTGTAAACGAGCTGGTGTTCATACAATGATTGTATGTTGATACTTCAACGAGTAATCCAGAAAATATGGGGACCCAGGAGTGCAGAACTACTTTTGCCCCCACAGAAGACAAGGAAAATCAGTGAGTACAAGTGTAGAACAATAGACCAGTAATTTGTTAATCAATATTTACTGTATTTGTAACAATGCCGGTCTCAGTTCTGACTCCAAAATCATGTCAACTAGATCCACAATCATTGCTATGAACCTATGAAGTGAAACAATTTGTCACAAAAGATATCACCTGGACTTCAGGTTTCTCTCGTAGCATCAAACTTTTTGTCAGTTGATCAGTTTATAGACATCAGTATAACATTGTTGTATACCTTACATTTTACTGAAGCATATATCAACTACACAGGATATAATCCCTAGTCTTTCTGTGCTAACCAAGAAAGATGGTGCATTTAGAAGCAAAGTTGCCGACATAGCAGTTCAAGAGAATGTTGCACATGAAACTCTTAAGTAAAGCATCCCAGGACATCTCCCTTAAGTATTCGGCTTTGTGCATACGTACTTCATGCAAGAAAGTGACAGCTGAAATTTGTAAGCACCTCGGAGGTCTAGGTTCTTTTTAACGAATGAAAGCAGTAGTCCCATGTTCTCATGATAGAGACAATTAGAGATAAAAATGCCTAACAAGATGCAGCAATTTGTTAAATAACAGATCGCATACCGAAGCAATAATTAATAGGCTTTTGATTATGGCAAGACCTAGTTACTCCAGAATTTCGGAAACCAACCGCAGGTATCTCCAGTCTCTGCTTCAACCTCAGTGCCTTCTCTTTCTTCTGTTAAAGGCAGTAACATAGAGATTCCATTCAACTAGAACAGGAACTATATGGGAAAGAAATGGAAGATGGAGGAGAAAAGGAGAATAATAAGTGGATAAAGCTTAAAATAACCTTCCAATGTTTTTTCACAACGGTTATGATGTCAGCTTCAAGAGACTTACTGAGAGCAACCTCCATTTCAACTCTACTTGATGAAAATTCTTCCTGTAACACCAACACAAAAAGGAGAGGATGACAATCTGATGGCATGTAGGAACTAGGGAAGAGACAAAGAGTACATGCCGCCATACCACAACTTTGTTAAATTCTTCAAGATCAGTAGCAAGGGTCTCCCATTGACTTTTTATCTCTGGCATATTACCCTTCCCTTTGGCTCGCTTATTTTCAGAAATTCTAACCTCATTGTATAATCTGTAACCAGTGGTTTCATTTCCATCATACCTGTAGAAAAAAATAGAGTGGTGATAAACACATAGTCCACCTGCTCTACAAACAAATGCCAATAGAACTGACCAGAACATGTTTCCCTTTCCATCATCAGCTAGCTTATCCATTCGAAATGCAGACACTTCAGTACCATCTTTGAGTGCATTACTGATATAGGACAATACATCACGTTGCTGCACAAACAATAAATCATACAGAAACATCAGAACCATGAAAAGCAAAGCCTTCCGAATTCTAGCAGTCAAGTTATCAGAAAAATCCTCAGTTGACATTCGCTGAGAAAATTGAGCCAGTTCACATTATGGTGAAGAGCATATCCCAACAAATCATCAGAACATGTAGCAGGGAAAAATGTAGCTGAAACAAATAAAGAAGGTAGTTGACAGAACCATACATCAGCTCGAGCTTCACAGAGGGCTTTAAGTATAACTAGACGATCTGTTGAATCAAGTTCCTTGTAGCTAGACATCTCCTTCCTAAGAATGCAATGAAATAGTGGAGCCAATCGAGAAAATAAACTTCTTGCGTACAATAAAATTTTCAGAAGGAATTAAAACTGACTGAAAATTAAGAGATACCCTTTGGCTCCGGCTAACGGAAAATCCCCTTCCGCAACCTGCAAAAGGTGGATGTCAGAAAGTTCAGTATCATCTTTCCATGTACAGAAACATCAGTTTGGAATAACGAGCTTGACCTACCCAAGGCCACCACGATGCAAGTGCCTTACTGAGATGGATTATCCAGCAGTCAGGGGTCTTTAGGGATATGGTGCATGAGAGAATTCCCTGAAACGCTAAACCGCATCATGAGTTATGCGTGAGCTATTTGAGATAATCGGATAAGCAGCTAGCAGATTATAAAGAATATTATTTACAGACAGCAATTAAGTAATGAACACATTGCACCATCTACTTAGTTGAAGTTCAAGGATTAGGGGGCGGAGGATGCATGGTCGCGATAGCAAGTCATAAAAAAAATCCCAGGAAAACAAATTAACCAAATTCAAACATAAGAGTACTTGTGAAACCAGGGGTCCGCCTACTTGGAAAAGGATTGGGAGTGGAGAGCACCTCCACTTCCCAAAACGTAACCTTTACCCTCCAATCTACAGATTCGTTGTTGAGAGACAGAAACATAACCTTCAAAAGCACTGTATGAAGCTGCGCAAGCGTATTATTTGGCTCGATAAGTGCAGTTTCTAGCTCTTCAGCAGACATCTTCATACCACTCTCAATAACCGGCTCAAACACCTAGACATTTTCATACAGAACCATCAACATTTGTAAGTGCACGGAGGAACATTACACGGATCAATTGATGCCCAACCTCCTATACAATAGCTTTTCGTACAAAGCGAAACCAAATATTAAATACATTTGACTTTTTAATCCATACATCATAGCCATGATTTCACATCCAACAACAGCATTCAATACTTCTAGGCTACGGTTCATACGACATTCTAAAGAGCTTCTAGTTCGGCAATAATAAAGTAGTCGAAAAAATATTCCCTTACGCAAATGAAAGAAAAAAAGCTCCTACGCAAGTGAAAGAAAAGAGAACTAGTGAAGCTAAACCGACATTAATGGAAACAAAACAAAACAAAAAGTAAAAAATAACTATGAAATAAAATTAAAAAATGCAATTTTTATTACCAAGTGCATTCAATCGCACACAAATTAAGATATATAGTCCTGTTTATAAAACCAAACAACAATACACAATACTCAGAGGTAGCTAAAAGGAAAACGAAAAAAAAAAGGATAAAAAACGTAAAAGAGATGCGGATGTTCTGATCTTACGTGAAGAAAGTGGAGAACGGAGGCTAACTCCCATCGCTGACGGAGCTCTTCCCGGATTTCCCCCATCGTCGGAGTTGAGGACTCGGAGATCACAGGTACGTCGTCGTTAGGGGCATTTTTGCTCGTCGGCGCCGGTGGCGGATGAGCTGTCAGCATAGTTGAGAAGGAAAACTTTTATCGAGAAGAACTTACAGAGAGAATCGATTTAGAACAATGAGAACAAATGAGGAGAATGATAGCAATGGGGTAGGTTTCTAGTGGAAAGTAAACTACAAACATATAATCTAGGTAAATTATTTGGATTTTGAATAGAAAAATTAACTGATTGATAATTAATCAGGTGTTCGATTAAATTATTAGAGTATGAATTATCCACTTAATAAAACTATAACAATTCATTGAAATCAAATGATTCAAGCATGTGAAATTCATTGACAGGACAGATGCATTTATTTCATTTAATCTAAAACTTGAATATCTCTTCTTCTTCTTCTTTTTTTTTTTTTAACAATAGTTTAGTAGTAACAGTTGTTTATTTGCGGGTGATGAATTATTGATACTTTCGTTTTATACATACTAGCAGTAGCATTGTGTTGTGTGTGTATTATTTATTATTTTATCATTTGAGTTTGAGGTGATATGTCAGTCCACTTTTCCCAGGGTTTTGTTTTAGTCAAATTAGGGGTTTCTCTTTGTAATATTCTCATTTAGTCCAATTCTAAATTATGACTAACAAAATGGGACCTGATATTAAGGTAAATTGCAGAGTTCAGTACTGCTGTACTTTCTGATAGATAGGTTCATCCAAAATCCATTTTTGGTCCTGCTGCTCTTGCCTGGTTGGTTATCACCAGCATGAAATCGAGCTAAAAATAATTCAATTAAGGTTATAATTAATTCGAATTAAGATGTTAACTAACTTAATTTAAAAGAGGTGAAATTATATTAACTGAATTTAATTGATATAAGAGAAATGGCCTGAACTTCTTTGAAATGCATCCAACATATTCAAACTTATCTGAATTAGACCTTCTTTTAATTAAAGTCAAAGATAATATGACTTCATGATAGTTAAGTCTAAGCCAAACACACTTTCAAATATGAATATACCTCCTAATCTACCTCCTTTTTTTTTGGAAAATACTTTCATTCACGGTAGCCCGTTTTCATACAGTAACTTTTTCGAAAAGAAAAAATCGTACTCCGGCAAAAATTCCATCCAAAAAATAATATTGCGGGGACAAATTATGACGGTAATCACTAATTCACCACCTAATACTTATTCACTTAATTCTCCTCCATTCTTCGTCGCTACCACCAACACAGGAGCTATAGAGCTCCTGATCGAACAAAGCTCCAACACTCTGCACGGAGATCCAATGGTGGTGAATTAAGTGAATAAGAATTAGGTGAAGGCAAATTGTGAGTAAATTAGTGAATTAGAGACCTAGATAGAGAGTTAGCGAATGAGGGAAGTGAATTTTCCTGTAGATTTTAATCGGAGTATCAAAATTAAATAATTTGTAAACCTATTATACTAAAATTGACAAAAGAAAATACTCATACGTTTGTTTTAAAGCTTCCTACTTTGCTATTTCGGGTGTTCCGTCAGAAACTTATTACTTTCCATTTTTTTCCACTGACATATCCAACTTGTCATAATAAAACTTTACATATTTACAACTTTACCACAATTTATCAATTACTTTTACACTATCTCTCCTACTTTATCACTTACTTTTACTCATTATCTACACATATTCCTATATTTTTCTTAATATGTGTGCATTATTTGAAGTAAGAAGTTTTAAAAAGAAGGGATGAGTATACAGCACTTAGAGTGAAAAAATTATTATACCAAATTGAATATATTTCCATTATTTGTGCATCAACATCCACAGTTATGTCAACAATGGATTCAAAAAGTTCCCAGTTAAGAGGCCATCTATTACAAAGACTTGCGTGACAACAAATGTTCAACCTATAGTTAAGAGTAAGAGGCAGCTAGCTATGGTAAAGAAAATCACATAATTTCGCTCGGAGAGCCACCCATACACGACTAAGGCAACCAAACTAGATTAGATTAGTCGGACGTAGAAGTTACTCAAACGCATGATTGAATCATCACGAAAATCACTGATAATGACATAACACTCATTTTGAAACCAACCCACAAATTGAACAGGGAAAGAGGACAAAGAGAAGGCCTAGGAGTTAAAATCCATGCATTTGCCATGCTCTTAGCTGGATGATCCTTTACTCATTTAACATCAAAAGAGACTTTTGTTGACCCAAAAAAGTGCATCTTGTCTAGCTCCATGGGCAACACAACACAATCAATTATATCATTGTGCTTTCACAATCTTAACCCTCTTGCATTTGGATCGGTTTGAACCTTGTACGAACTACTACATAAAGTTCCAAGCAAACTTCTGGAAATGAAAAGTGCCTCAGTCATGCAGAAGGTAAGAAGATAGATACTTCATTCGGGAGACTGGGTAGAACTCGCGGAAACTGGACAAGTGGTTTTTCTTTTGGAATCACCCAGAAGGGCTCATACCATGTGTGTGTCTACGTATAGATCCTTCAACATTCTCGTGCATATCTGAGGTCAGACGGGGTCTTACGATCAGTACATGTAAATCCTACCTCCACCTGAAACAGGAAGAAAGAGACTATCCCTTCGACCTTAGGTCGTAGCGGGGTACCTAAGCATTTTCGAGATATCCGAGGAATGAGAACATCGAATCCCCTAAACCAGAAGTTTTTCCTTGAATTGAAGGTATGCAGTATATCCATCAATCCATTGGATGGCATGCAAATGACTCCAAATAGCATGTTGACAAAAACGTGCAAATCAATAATAGCCTCCAACTATCTACTGACATGTTAAACAACTTTAAGATCCCTACTAAGATGAGTTATCAAACCTACACAGATAAGATTAGATGTTAGATGCTCAAATTGGTGGGTAACTGATCCCCATTGGAGATGACATATGAGCAACAAATACCATGAATCGCGCTTTCTTGAAACGATTACACAATCTCGGAAGGATAACGCATTCATTGATTTTGACATGAACCTAATCATTTTAGTAGATTTTGACATGAACCTAATCATCCGCTTCCAGCATCAGGCTTAAACTTAGTAACGTAACATGCGTTCGACAGACCTGGCACATGCAGTTTTCACTATATCATGATTTAGTTTCTATTCCAAGACTTCTTTAGATGAGCTCCTTATGAAGCAACAAGGACTTGATGGCAAAAAAGAACTGCTATAGAACCCTCTGGTTCGTTCACGGTTTTTCATCAGTAGTATATATTTGAAGGCTGTTAGTTTATTTTACCAGAAGTACACCAGTTAACATGGCTTGCTTCAAATGAATAATTCAAGAGCATGTATGTGGACACTGGTCTCACACAAACTGGCCCTTATCCAAGTGTCTCCAACTGAAACCAAACCAATTATTCTATGAGCAGGTGAATCTGTATGCAAGTGTGATACAATTTTTCCAATTGAAGATGAGCATATTTTAACCTGTTTCTAGTATGAACTTCTATAATATCGGACCCCTTTCATCTACAAAACATCAATTTAGCGAAGAAACGAACAGAATTGGTTAAGAACATTGTACATCATTACCTTGATGTATGGAGTATCTCAGGGCTTTTCATTCGACTATAGATCTTCCTTACCGTCGTGATTTAGTTAAAACATTAGCGTCTCAAATCTCAATATTCTCCACATTGCTTCCCTGTCATGAGAAGAAATGATCGTAACAATGTCAAGCCTTATAAACCATAATTACAGTATACTCTTATAAACATGATATTATTTCAAGTAGACTACGATAGCATAAAATGTCAAAGGAGCTACTCATAAAAGAACAACAAGATGTTCAGGATGTTGCACATAGTAATTAAGTAGCATGCATAATCAACTAACACCAATGCTGAGTGATACAGATGAAGCCAATAAGACATAC
>JAYMSH010000567.1:0-10583 GCA_036897905.1 Aragoa cleefii | reverse complement strand
TTTTGCGCTTGATGGAATTCTTATGTGAACAAATGGCGAATTTTTTCATCACTGATATTTAATGATAAAAAACTAATGTTAAGCTTGTAACATTAAAATGTAAGCTATAAATTTAAATTTAAAAACGTGAATAAAACATTCATATTTAAACTTAAAACACTAATTTTTTTATTTAAGTCACTGATATTTACTCGAAAGAAATTACTGATTCACATAAAACACTAATATTTTAACTTAAATCACTGAATTTACTCATAAAAAATTAATTTTTTGCTAATATTTAGATATAGATTCAATTTTAAAATATGAGCGATATTCTTAGAGAAAATATAAAGAATAAATTGAATAGTGAATCACCCCTTCCTATTTTTTTTTTTCTCCATTAGTTTATTTAATTGTAATTTGAACCCGTCGGTCTATAGATCGGTGTTTGCGCATATAAAAATGCAATCTTTTAATTTTATCTTCAACCCCACCTTTCCTTGAATTCGAAGCAAAAGAACGAAAGAAGGAAAACAGACGTAATCAATCGATCACCAAAACCCCCAATTTATACAATTCAACTTCACTAGATCACCACTCTTTCCCATTGTGAATCATTTGCTCAATTTTCAGCTTCTGGATCGTGGTTATTTTTAGAAAATCCGGTCCATTGATGAGTTCTCGAACACTGAGAAGAAGGCTTCATCACGGAGACGTTAATGGTGGAAAGTACAATCGTTACGAGAATTCATCTGATTATGATGACGCATTGAACGAGCCATTACTTGGAAATAATAGGGATTACGATGTTACTAAACATTCTGAGGTATTTAGGTTCTTGAATTTGATGTTTTAAGCTGATTTGTATGTTTTTTGTGTTTTGTGATGAATTTAATTTGGTTAAGTGAAATTTGTGTAAAGGGGCAAGCATTGGCGGATATTTTGAATGATGAGAGGAATAAGGAGCGTTTGCATTGGACGCTGCTGTTTTCGAATATAATTGCTCAATGGGCTCAATGGTTAGGTTGGATTTCGATTGCTTATGATGTGTCACTGTTTTTATTGATGTCTTTCAAGTATTGAGCTTTAGTTGTTATAGGTTTATAATCAAATTTGAGAATGTTATGACGAAGAATAGTTTTTGAAATGTTTCTTAAGCTTATGGTGTACTTGCTTCAGGGCAAGATTGGTTTTGGTGCCTATATATTATTTGATCATGCGGTGATGATGGTATAAGATTGTTTCTAGGCAAATGGCTCACATGCTTGGTTACTTTTTAGGTGTTTTACGACTGGTCTCTCTCGATATAGGATAGGTTAGGTTGTAATTCAATTTAAGATTTTTCATTTTTAGTTGATTTGGTTGTTGAAGTACTGTGGTCATGGATTGAGTTCTGGCTGTTAGGTTTAATTTGGGTTTATGATCAATTTGAGAATGTTATCGCGTAGATAGTATTTTTTTCAAATGTTTCATAAGCTTAAGTGTAATTTCTTCTGTGGAAGATTAGTTTTTGGTGTATTTTTTTTTCCTTGGAAAACTTGGTGTGATGATGGTATAAGCTTGTTTATATGCAATATCGTTTTAGGCACGCATGCTTCCTTACTTTTAGCTGTTTTAATATTGGATTGTCTAAGGATAGAGCAGTATGATTAAGTTAATCACTTGTTTTATTTCAGCAAAGATTGTGCTTGGATCTGGATTACTGATTGGAAGGTCTGTACTATTTCTTGCAAGCACACAAAGCGGAGCAAGTAACCACTTTGCACCTGTTTTGCTTAGTCCTTTACAGGTAAAATTCAAGCTACCCATTCCAAGGAGATGGATTGTTGTTCCATCCTTTCTGCTTTGTGTTAATAAGTTATTACATTCCCTTTACAGGATATTCGTTTTTATTTTCATTTTCTTTACGACAAAGGGATTAAAAGCACCTGACTATAGTGGTTGATGCATTGTTTTCTCCATTTCTTGGGACAACCAAGCATCGTACGAGTGTTCCAGCTAATATTAAAATTCACTGACCCATTTTAGAGTTAATGATAGGAGGGTTCTCTGGAATCTTATCCCCGGCTGTGTTTTATGGATGAAAGGAATAATAGATGCTTCAACAATGTCACTAGCATGGTGGGGGAGATTGAAAAGTCCTTTTTTGAGTTGTTACTTGGCTGGTTTAATATGGCACATAGTACCCCCTAACCTGATGTTAAGAGTCTACTTTCGTGTTAGTCTGATGTGGTGTAAATAATTCACTCCTTGTGTATTATCCTCTTTTTATCAATATATTTATGAGATTACCTTTCAAAGAGAAAAAAAAAAAATTCACTGAACCATTTATTGTGTCACAATGCAATATAATAGAAACCCATAAATTCCACCAAAATATGGTCTCTTTAATTTGAATAGTAGAAAATGGAAATAACTTAACCTTCTATGAGCTGCACTCCTTTTCTCCTTACCTTGTTTCTATATCTCATGTGCTCATCATATATCTGCCTACAAACAAATCCACCATCGCCATCTTCTCATTTTTAGCTTTTGATGATATCAAATTGTAGAAAGCGATATGCCACAGTTGATCATAAATAAGCTCTCTCCATTATCCAGACTGGATTCTGATGTTTTCACCAAGCACATTTCTGAATCCAATACAACAACAACAACAAACCCAAAATCCCGCCCAGAAGCAGGGTATGGGGAGGGGGGTTAGATGTACGCAGTCTTACCCTAAAAATAGGAGACTGTTTCCGAAGACATTTCTGAATCCAATAGAAGATTCAAATCAGATGCCAAATTCTGCTCACTTGCTACATTGGCTTGTGAGCGTATTGATAAGTTGTGGCATGTCATTTTCTACATATTGATACCAAACTTTGATATCGTCAAAAGCGACAAAATGAAAAGATGGCGATGGATGATATTGTCTGTAGCCATATGATGAGCGGATGAGATATAGAAGCAAGGTAAAAAGAAATAGAATGCAACTCATTGAAGGTTGAGTGATTGCCATTCTTTACTGTTCAAACTAAAGAGGACCAGACTTTTTTTTCTTTTTCTTTTTGGAAATTAAGCAAATTTTATTTCCGAGCCATAACCTGCAACAATGTACGTACAGCCATCTCGAGTTCCCAATCCATAACCAATACAAGGTAGCCTATATACATCCTATTAGGAATCACAGGACCAGGCTATAACAGACAATCAGATCAACACTACGAAAGAAAAAAACACAGCCAGATCATATCAGGTCCAAATTCTCAGAGCAGATCCTCCTGTCTTTTTATACCTGACTCATGTTCTTCCCCATCTTCTCACACAGTGCACTAATCTTTTTCTTCTTCATACACCTTCCAGTAACATTAAACAGATTTCCTGTTCTTTACAAAACATGCACCCATCCTCCATAACACAGCCAAACTTGCTTACCCTGTCTTTGGTTGCCAATCTACCCCACAGAGCTATCCACAAAATGAACTTTAGCTCTTGGTCTAGCTAAATTATCCAGAAACAGACTTTTCCATGCCATTTTTACCCCTGATTTTTGGACGGAATGTTTGAAATGGGGTAAGTTGCAACAATGAACAAAGGTTTGGGGGCATGGTCGATTAAAACGATGGTTTGGGGGGAAATTGCAACTTTGAAAATAGATGTGTGTGCAAGGAAAAATTCTCCCTTATTTAAATTTAAAACTAATTGACGTACTCACGTACCCGTGTCCGAATTTGAGTACGTGTCCCCGTATCTGCATTTTTAGAAATTCAAGTACCCGACACCCGGATATATACCAGTATCCGACATCCGTTCCTGAGTCCAGGTAACTTTGGTGATATTTATGTAAGAGCTTCAATCTACTTCTTAAAAGAGGCCAATCTACTTCTTAAAAGAGGCCCAAAGACCGGATGATTGAAATGATGTCTTTTACTGATCTGTTCTCCTTTGCGGCTGAAATGTCCATCAATTAAGGCTCTTTGTGCTTGTCTTGTGGGTCCGCTTTGTGTGTGTGCATGTATGAGACAGAGTGGAAGCAAATTTTAATGCTTGGAACACTCGTACAATATTGTAGCTGACAAGTAATTTGAATGCAAACTTTGAATGCTCAGAACATTTATACAATATTTAACTGCAAAATTTGAATGCTAGGAACAGTTAATGCAGCTGATATTGTAATTATAGCATGTCTAGTTCATAAGTTTCCAAGTAATTTGAAAATAAAAAATAAATTCAACTTATATTATAGACGTGTTATGTGAGACGCGGAAAAGTGATCTGAGTAGAATGACGAGGAGGTAACACTTCCAAAACACAAGCTCTTGTGCGGTTCTAAAGTATATTTTGGGTGCATTAAGGGATGATTATTGCATATCTTGTGCATGTCTTGCTGCCTCTGGTAGAGAATATGATATATTCATCTACTGAAATGTTTTTGTAGAATAGATTTGTTGGTTTAAATGATTTATCGCAATCATTATCACCAACCGTCGGGTTTGTAACTTTATAAAATGATCTGGAGATCCTGTCCTTTTATTTTCCTTACGTTCTTATGCAGTTTTGGGATCTAAATAATGTTTAATTGGTTCTTCATCTGGTATGTGCTAGGAATCAAGGCTAAAATATTTAAAGCAGAGGCTGGCAGTTCCTTTTGATGGAACTCTTATGGAGCATCAAGTACGTACTTGCCTCCTATTTTTCTTGAACTGGACTTTATGAAGCTTTATGGTTGAATATGTAGTATCTGATTGGATGAGTAAGTAGCTCTGCCCTGAGAATGTAGGCTCATCCCTAGCCTGTTAAAAAACTTTGTGTGGTCTGTATTTTTTTATGTCATTGATGATTTGACTATAAACATTTTATTTGCTGTTGGAGAGCTATATGATGAATGCCAATTGCTATCGTTTATAAGTAATATCTGTAAGTCTTACTCGAAAGAAGGATATTGGAGGGGTTTCATGATCAAGTTTGTGTAAGATCAAGTTTCTCTAGTCCAAACTTCGTGCAAAATCAAGTTTGATAACATTCTCATTTTGGATACAGTATGTTTTTTAATGTTAGGATTTTGTTGTTAAATTTGTCTGAAGTTACGTGTTGTGATGGAAGAAATCTATATATTGGCATGAACTATATAACTATGGCTATATTTTCATTTATCATGCTTGCACTAGTTACCCGTGAATGGAGATATAAAAATTATTGTAAAAACAATACGTGGTATCACAATAAGTCAGGAAATAATTTGACCATCACTTTAAGTGAAATGACTTGACTACCTTCTCAAACAACAAAGTAAATAAATATTTCACTTGGTTATGCTTCTGCTGTTAAGAAAATGAACATGTTGGCTCATGAACATGCATGAATAGCAATAACGGGTTCGCAGGATGCACTTAGACAACTATGGAGGCTAGCTTACCCTGACAGACAACTCCCATCTATTAAGTCGGAGCTTTGGAAAGATATGGGTTGGCAGGGATCAGATCCCTCGACAGATTTCAGGTGTGTCGTAGAATTCAGTCTTGCAATACATGAGTACAAATTTTATCTATCTGGGAGTTTGATTTTGATGAACATATTTAATCCTCTGCAGGGGCGGAGGATTTATATCGTTAGAGAATCTAATCTTCTTTGCCAACAGATACCCGGTTTGCATTTCTTTTCTTTTCTTTTCGCCATTCATATTGGTGATACTTCATTATTCTTCTACCTTCTGGTTTGATTTATGAATAAAGTAGAATCCGTAAGACACACAGGTATCATTGAGCTAAAGCTACGCCCTATTGTAGTCTGTAAGAGTTCTTGTAAGACAAAAGAAAAAGTCCACTTTCATCACTTTGAGAATAAAATTTGCATGGTGCTTTTATTATTCTTTGCAATGTGGTGTACACATGTTATTAGTTGTTGACCTTTGGCAATGTGCCGATATTATAACTTTGGAGCTAAATCTTGGGCCATGATTTGGTTGTACTATAGCAGCAGCAGACTTGGATTATAATTGTTTGGGGGGGGGGGGGTTATGTTTGATCACACAGAGATATCCAGGATAAAAAAGTATACACATGTGAGAAGGGGATCCTTTTCTTGGGGATGGCGACTGCTCCTTCGTTTCACCCCTAAGTCTGCCCCTTGTTTATAAAACTCTACCCCACATTTGGTTCATTATCAATTTGTTACTTACAGTCCAGTCTTGAATTTCTCTATTTTGATGTGAAGTTGCTTATTACGTAAGTCACAGATGCTGCTGATATAACCTGCCGATCTTTGTGCAAGTAGTTTTCTCTTTGTTACTTTGGTAAGCTAAATGCAGATCTATGTTCAATTTGCCCATTCGATTATACTTCTGCTTTATAGGAAGCTTTTCAAAACTTGTTGTATAAAAGAGGTGGGGAGAGGTCTGAATGGGAGTATCCATTTGCCGTGGCTGGCATCAATATATCATTTATGTTAGTTCAAATGTTAGATCTTCAGTCGGGTGCGAACTTCTGAACCAATATGTCATTTATAGCTTACCTGCATCTGGTTATTGTATCTTGTTTGTTCAAATGTTTAATGGCACGGACTATTTATGCAGGGAAGCCTAGTACTCTGGCTGGAAATCGCTTTCTGGAGTTGCTCAGCCAAGATGAGATGGCTTTTGACAACCTGTTCTGTGTTGCCTTCAAAATGTTAGACGCACAGTGGCTTGCAAAGCGGGCTTCATACATGGAATTCAATGTGAGAACACCCTCTTATCTCCTCTATTGAAAGTGTTCACTGATGCTTTTGTAGAAGTTGAAGTTTTAGATTATAAAAGCAGCCTATATATACTATAGAATTGAAAGTATCTATTTATACTATATATTAAATAAATACACCCAGGTGGTTATTACTATCAAAATGTGGTTACCTCCACTGAATTTCTTTTTTTTTTCCGAACAATTATTTTCTAATTTAAGTTCTACCTAGAAAATAGAAAATAAAGAATTATAACATATTTCACTTTTATTCTTACATCATTTTTTGATTCAATTATGAGTTATTATAATATTAACGATGTGCACGCGAATATACTAGTATAATATTTGGAAAAAGGAGTCAAAAATAGATTGAGCCATAGAGGTTAAAGTATGAATGCTCTGTAAACCAACTTCTAATGAGCATTACACAGAAGGTTAAATGTTAAAAACTGCCTGCCTAAATTAATGTGATAGAAACATGAACATCTTAGCGAGGCTATCTAGGAACGGCATAAAGATTTAAGTGGTAGAAGTTTTAAGTCAATCTTTCATATTAGTAAGAAATACGAAAATTGTTTTGTTTAAGCATTAGAAAGATACACCCCGACTTTAGGCTTGCTTCATGCGGTTGCACTTTATATGGCCTTTACCTGTAATATAACGTCTATTTCATTGTATAGGATGTTCTCAAGGCCACAAGAGCACAACTAGAGCGTGAGCTTGCACTGGAAGATGTGTCCAGCGTAAGAGATATGCCGGCTTATAATTTATTGAAATCACTATCAAACTAGCATAAAACTTTCCCCCTTCGTTTTCTTCGTGTTCCTGTTTACTTCTATGATATGATATTACTCAGTTCATGTTATCTAAAGAAACTATCCGCATGTAGAAGTTGTAAATTATACTGTACAAAATTGATGTATAAGAAAGAAGATTCCATTTTCTGGAGAACAAGGTTTGTTGGAGCCATTCTAATATGGGGCGTATATGGCTGTTACAACCCGGCAAGATCACTTAAATACATTTTATGCTAATCCATGAATGCCAAAATTTATTGTGCAAATGTTATGCCGCCTTCTCCAAATAGTCATCTGAAACGGTAGGGTAAACTGGATTATTCTGTTCACCCTTCAGCTGTTGAATCCCTTGTCTAAGCGAGAATCAAACTTTGCCTGTTTTCATCAGAGGATTTTAGGTACCATCTCTTGAGACGCACTGATGTTTTCGAAACCTGCAATACAATAGAAAATTTCAGCAGACTCTTGGCCAATTATATGTATAATCTCCAATTTCTGCAACATTTACCTCTTCATCCCAATTTGTTCTCCATGTCATGAAGCTCACTGCAAGCGTCTGTGTCATAACCCCACTGATCATACCAATCCATATACCCTATCAAGAGACGTTTCGCTCATCAGAATAACATTTCCTTCCTAATTTTCAGAACTTACAAAAGTTGTGTGAAAAATGTATGACCTTGACTTGTAGATTAGTCACATATCCAAGCACAGCTCCAGCTGGTAATCCAATCACATAAAAACAAACAAAGTTGATAACTGCAACTTTAGTCTGCATCCCGGATCCAATGGCGACACCTGAGAGCACCGGATAGAGGCTGTTGAGCAAGACTGAGAAAGCTAGCAGAACAGAGAGATCTGATACGCTCTGTATCACTTCGTCTTCTTTGGAGAACAGATATCCTAGTTTGCTTCCAAATAACAAGCAAAGAATCCAGAAGATTATCCCTATCAAAGATGATGTGCTGACAAGGACTTTGATCGAAAACTTTGTGGCTTGAGCATCTCCTCTGCCTAACTCATTCGCAACTCGCACCCTATCCAAAGAAACAATTAGAACCCTATTGTTGTTTTACAGAACAAACAAGGAAGTGCGGAAAGAATTGCAAGTTAGTGAGCGTATACGTACACAGCACCACCCATAATGCCGAGGCTGACCATGAACTCCCAAGCAGTGACATTGAGGCTGAAAAAACAGATATTTTCAGCAAAAATCTTATGATGTCGGAAAAGCTTTGTCACGAAGGCTTACCATATTGAGAAGGAGGAAATGGCAACCTCTGCGTTTCTCATATATCCTGCTAGTAAGACCAGGATCGCGTAATACCATAACTCCAAGCTGCAGTTAACTCGCCATGTCTCAGAACATAAGAATGAATATTAGTAAAATTAAGCGTTTTATGATGAAAGGTGTTTAGTTCGTTTACCAGATCATCACTCCGGAGGAAATTGAGAGCTTTACTATAGGAAGTATGTCCTTCAGTGCAGCCAAAGTGAACCCTTTCCAAGAATCGGGGCACCAGCCTCCAAATATGTACATGAGTTCTCCGAACACCAAGAACCATGACAATATGCATAGCGCGCCCATTGCTCCAGGGATGCCCCAATCCAGAAAATTGACGAAAAGCCAAGACAAGGAAATGTGGATCATAAATTGTGTTATGGATAGCCAAGCAATAACCATGTTCTTCTGCTGTGCTTGCAGATACATTTGTATAGTCGAGGAGAACACGATACTGTAGAGGAATGCAATGAACCAGAGAGAAATATGCCCCGCGGATTTTGCTATAGCTTCCTCCTCTCCTAGAAACTTGAAGATCGGCATTGCGAAGATGAAAATGGGAAGTAAGATGGTCAGTGTAATAAGATCAACTAGCCATGATCTTTGTATGAAAATTCCCATCATATGGTACTGTTTCGCTCCAAACGCTTGCCCGCAAAGAGTTTCCGTTGCACTCGACATGCCAATCTGCAAACCAAGAAGCTATGAACTTCCGTTTATACCCATAAGTGATATAAAACAAGGTATAGGTCTGAATGAGTTACCACTTACCACTATGCCGTTCACAAACCGAACAGTGAAGGTCTGAACGAGTGCGTAACCAGCAAGATCTGTTGAACTTATGTGCCCGACAAAGGACTGCGTGACGACAATGGTTCCGAAAGAAGTAACCCTTGAGATGATACTTGGCAATGCTACTCTCCCTATTTTCTTGGATTCTTCACAAACCCTTCCTTTCAAATCGCCCCCTTCTGGTTTTCGACTGAGCAGAGTTTCTTGCAGACCATGATCCATGTCTATGATGCACAAGAACAAATGAAGATAGATAAAAGTTTCCAACTTTATAACGGTAAAAAAGCAAAGAACTTCTGCCTAAAATCTTACTGCATCAAACATGTAGCATAAAGTGGGAATATAATGTGAGAATATATTCTAAAGCCTTACTTTGACAGGTTTGCATCAAACCACATGTCTAATGAATGGTGCAGCCATAAGAACAATACAAGATATGAAAATGGAACGAATCTTATGATGAGATAATTGCAGAATCAGCAAAATGAAACCAAACAGAAGCGGATCCTCTATCCCATTTATGCCCGACGGCGGACCTCTTGATACATTAATGTCCGATGATTGTAAGCGGAACATAAAGTGTGACGAAAGATTTTCTGTAGACTGAAACAAGTTTGTTAGAATGCATATGTATTACTTATCATGATACAAAAGTAGAATGTATGGTTTCATCACACTTTTATGCCTTCTTACAATTTTTCACATTTGACTGCTCACACAATGGTTTCATCACACTTTTATGCCTTCTTACAATTTTTCCCATTTTACTGCTCACACAAAGAGCATTCTTAGGCCAACAGACAGTAATACAATCATATAGTTTTCATCCAGCAAAAGTTGGGGTAAAATCAAATGTTATTTACAACCCTGCAAAACGGCGGAAGTATATTGTATATCGATCAATAAGCAGATCCTTTAAAAGATATAATCTCTTCAAGGATTTCTATTGTACCATGCTCTATCACGGAGATCTTCTCATCGCTAATGGCGCCCAGATGGAGAAGCATGCTGTTCTTCCAGTGCTCATAA
>JAYMSH010000566.1:0-10586 GCA_036897905.1 Aragoa cleefii | reverse complement strand
GTTTATGTGATTGCTGTTTCTGTTGCAGTTACTGAGCTCAGATGGTATGTGGATGTCTGCTCTGCTCTGCTCCTATTGCTTACAATGGGGTGGACATGGGCCTTTACCAGAACATGATTGCACCAAATTTGCTCTCATTCCAGAATTAATTATACATATGTTTTTTATTTTTTGATTCTTTTATATTTAACCATTCTGAATCGGAACATTTTGATATGATTTTGTCTACATTTATTTCATGTCACATCTTCTATCCTAAAGGATCCGTATGCTCAAATATTAGGGCTACATAAACATGTGTTAAATACATGAAAGCTAATTTATAACCAGTTCAATTTTGGCTTGAATGATAGTGAAAGTTGGATTGAGATAATTCAGAAATTCCAAACATAAAGAAACGAGTTGAATTTGAGATGAAATAGACACACACAAAGACGAAAGGAAAAGAAAAAGGACAAATCCCATGGGAATCGATTTTTAGCGACGGGTGCCGTGCACATCTTTCAGAACGAATGAACGAAACACAACCATCTTTTCTCCTGGACTTATCAATGTCACAAACACCATCCTACCTTTATCCACGAGATATTCAACACATGCAACGGCAATTTTTATAAATATCCGTGCATCATATATACCTACAATATATTTTTAAAAGAAAACATAATGACTCGAAATGAAATATTTGGATACTTAAGGAGCCGTGTCCACGAGATATTCGATACATACACCGACAACTTTTATAAGTATCCGTACATCATACACAGTGCAATATCTTTTTAGAAAGAAAAAATAAGACTCGAAATGCAATATTTGGATACTTAAGGACCAAAATTGCAAACTAAAACAAATAAAAACCATCAAACTCACTGTCACTTTCTTTCTCCCTCTTTCGCTCGCCCTCCATGGCTACACCGGAACAACCACTAAAAAAGCGTAAACTATACGAACAACCACCACCTCAATCTCCTCCGCCACCTCCACCACCACATCCACAAGAACCACCACCTCCACCTCCGCCTACTCCACCGCCTCTCTCCAATGAAGAAATCACCCGGCGGCACAGTGCACAAGAGGAAATTCGGCACGTTTTCGAGTGCTATAAGAGAATCAAATTCTGGATTCATCAAAAGGATAAGCGTTTGCCTGATCTCGAAGAAGCTTATCGCGCTCTCATTTCCGCCTCGCGAGGTTTACGAATTTTGACTTTTTGTAATGCATTTGACTTGAGGCTTTCGTTAATTATCTGTCACTAATTGGGATTAATTTCAATTAGATGAATTAGGGTTGTTTATTATGTCTTTTCGCGCTTGAATTGTTGATATATTCCTGAAAAGTGTTGATCGTTACATGTTTATGTAGGTTTTGCATATGGAATTGAAATATGTTAGTACTTTTTAGTGCATTAATTAATCGTTGAGTTATATTATTGCTTCTGTCCTGCTGTTGCTGGTGTGAGGAGTTGAATGGAGTGTTATGAATTATCAAATTGCTTGTTCTAACTAGTATATTTGTTGAGGTTTAGGGTTTACATGGTTGAAGATTTCTCGGTAAATGGAGATTTATGCTCAAGAATCTCTAGATACGTATTGGAATTATCACAATAATGTCAAGACGACTCATACATATCACAGCTATCATAATTTCCTCTAAAATGTAAGAACGAAAAGTTAGCTTTTATACATATGAAATGGAAACAGCACAGAATATTAAATCACTTTATCATAGTATTTACCTCAAGAATCTCAAGATACGTATCGGAATTATCATAATAATGTCAAGACGACTCATACATATCGCAACTATCATAATTTCCTCTAAAATGTAAGAACGGAAAGTTAGCGTTTATACATCTGAAATGGAAACAGCGCATAATTTTAAATCACTGTATCATAATATTTAGGTCAAGAATAAGTAGAATCTCTCTATCCTTCTCATAGTTATAGGAAATGATGTGACTGATGCAACTCTATCAGTAAAATGTTGATGGACTAACTTCAGTTGAGCAGAATGTGAATTCCCTATGATTAGATACATAGACGAACTTAGTTATTGAGCAAAAGAGGTGATGGATAGTGGTGATATAATTTGGCATGGTTGGGCTGCCTGGAAAACATTCACTCCGCTTTTCAGATTTTAGTCTTTTATGGTTCTCATTAGTCTCGTATCTATTTCCTAATATGATAATGTTGTGCAGGTGGTTCTAGTGTAAAGCGTTTGGTAGCAGAATACGTTTCACGCTATTCGTCATACTGTCCTGCTGCTCTTGAATCTGCTGCAAAGGTTGTCATAGACATGCATGACTGGTGTGTGGCGGTGATAAGTCGGGGAGAAGATGTTGATGGAATTGCTTTTGAGACTGCTAATACTTGCATTTTAGGACTAGTTGATATTTGTCAGGTTGCTGCGGCTGAGTCCTCATTTTCGTCGATTGTTCAAGGCATAAGTCCTGTGGTTTTTCTCAGTGTTTTTGCTTTCCTTGCGTCCTCTTTTGAGGGAAAAGATATCTTTCAGATTGTAGACCATAGAGGTTTGAAGATCCATGACATTGCAGAATCCTTTTCTGAATTGAAGCGTGAGTTCTTGGAAGAGGATAACTCTACATTGCTGAAATTATGTAAGCTCTGTGCACTCTCTTTCTTGAGGATTCTCTTCTGCAATCCTAAAAACTCGCTTGCTGCATGCTTTGGGCTATTTAAGATCACCGGGATAGAGGGACCCCAGAAAGGGAAGTACTTTCTTCATCAGTTGACAATGGAGTTGAATGATGTTGGTGCTGGCAGTTCTCTTTCAAATAGTACTAAGCTTGTCACGAAGAACTGTTTGTTGGGACTGGTAATCTTCTGAACTTGCAATAATGCATAATTGTCAAGCAGATGAGATTCCCCTTTTCTTAGTGCCGCTTTACCTGATCACAATTATGTATATTATCCTATGGTTGTATCAGTTGTGATTCGGTTGAGGTGACTCTTTTCTACTCACATACCGTTATGCTGTTTGGTTGATTTATTTTTCTGTCAACTGCTTATTCTCGGGAATTAACAAAATCATAATGACATATTTACATTTTGAGATTTAAGCAGCGACTTGTGATATTCCAGTAACTGGTGCTCTATATTCAACTTATGCTCATAGGCATTACACTGTTACCAGTTTACCCAGAAGTTTCAGAAGATGAGTCACTGGAGCTGTGGCCATACAACCTTATTGTATTTTTGTAACATTTTCTTTATGCATATAAAAATTAACTTATCTATGCACGAAGAATTACCATCAGATATGGTGTGATGACCCGAATTTTTTATTTCTTGAAAGTAATTTGAAATTTTGTCTTCTATTTATAAGTGAAATTCTTTCTTTTATGGTTATTCTTGGAGGTGTAAATTGCTAGACATCTGCTACTTAGCTAGATTTAGCGTGTGTTTGATGTCATTAGAACATGAACTATTGTTGTACTAGAATGAATGACTTTTGATTTATCACATCCAGTATTTATAATCGTACACGTGTGTCTATGGTTGTTATCTGGATTGGTCTCATCCCGCTGACTTGCATCTCTCAACTGATCACTTGCATGTCTGCACGAAAGGCCGGTTTAAAGGCTTCTAGAAGTTCAATTTGGGTTTGTAGCGTTTTAATACTTCAATGACGGTAAGTGATTTCGAACACGTTCCTATTGTTTTCTATGTATATAAAACCGTATATCTATATGTATCACGTCGATTAAGAGATTTTCCGTGAAACTGATATAAAAGGAATTTCTGAATTAAAAGACGCTATTTTCTAGAAAATAGGGTCAAACATGTGACTAGGAAATGAACATGGAAAAATGTGTTTTATGAACTTTGATCCTTCGACTATTCTTCTTGTGAAGTGAAATGGATTAAGAGTTATTGTACTTTTTTTTGTGATACTTTGATATTTTAAAACATGTGATATTAGAATAAGACTTTTAAGCTCTCAGGGTCATGCTTGTGTTAGTTTGTCCTTCGGGTTTTGTTAGTCTCCGGAGTCGTCTGTTTTGGACACCCATCGGTAATGGGTGTATTTGTTTCGGCCCTTGGCCAAGTGTCTTCTGTCTTGGGTCCCCTTTGACCAAGGGGTCATATTGTTCTGGACCATTGGATTATTCTGGGTCATGTGTCGTGTACTCCATGAGCCATTAAAGTTTGATCTTTTGATATTTGGATCTTTACATTACGTTATTGAATATTGTGCTTTCATATTTTGATAAAATGGGCTATGGGACCCGAATCATCAAAATTTGGACTTTTGATACTTGACGTTGACGTATCTGTAAGAGTAAGCGGATTCTCGTTATGTTTCATTAATGTATATATTGAAATTATTTTTGACATAAGAAAGACATGCTTGATCCGGTAGGAAAGTGTTCGACTTCACTTATTGAGTTTGCGGCTCACCCCTCGCTCATTATTTTTTCATATATTTTTGTATTGACCTTGGAAGCTAAGATTTCGAAGAGGTGACTTTTTTGATAGTCAGAGTTGGAGTAGCTTATGAGTTTGTTTGTGAAAATTGATGCCTAGCATTTCGAGTTTTCCGTTGTATTTGATCGATAAGTTCATTTTGATTCTACAATAGTTCTTTTTTGGGATAAGATGCTCTGTACCGGAAGTCCGTAAATTTTCTTCTATTTTTAAAGTTAATTAATAAAGTTTTGCTTTCAGGGTCTATTTTCAAACCATTTTCGTTTTGAGGCTTCGTGTTACCTTTATTTTTAATTAAGGCGACACGGTTGGTCACGCTTTTCGAAAAATTCTAATTTTGGAGCGTGGCATATAGGCTCCAGAAATCCATGCTCTTATGGATGTTTTTAAGCTGATGTGATCAGAACCATAGACCTCAGATATATGCCGCATGACGTTCTAATGTAGTTGGTGATAGTATAACTATAAGCTATGAAAGACTAAGATTTATTCTTGTGTTGAGAAGAATGATTTCGGTTGCAGATAGCATTTTTACTTAGTCGTCCAAGAAAAAGGTGTGTCATTGTTGCACATCCTAAATGAAGTGAAGACACTAACATTTGTTTGCTGTTATGATTGTATTAATGTGTGTCCTCTCCACAGATAATTTGAATAATTGAGATGTTGCAAATGGTAGCAATCTAATGTACTCTTTATGTATCATTAGATGTTTAGTACTTCTTTTTTCTATAATTTGAGATGTTGCAAATGGCAGCAATCTAATGTACTCCTTACGTATCATTAGACGTTTGTTACTTCCTTTTTTAATTTATCAGATATTTTCCTCAAAGCTTGATCAGTCTCTTTGATGAGTTGATATAACCCTTGATGTTTAACAATACCATCTTGCGGGTAGCTTGCTTTTGCATCTTCTGTCATATGCTTTTCTCGTGGCTTACTTTGCTTCACTTGGTTGATTGATTGATCTAGTCATGCACGTCGCTTAGTTATTTTCTATTGGCACCACTCTTTTCTTATCCTACTCCGTTCTTTCTGTGCAGGTTCTTGGAGGAGATCCATCATTAATAAGTTTGATTTTCTCAACCTACCGGACTATATGTGATTCAGCTTCACCTGAAATTGTTTCAGATATCACCCCTTTCCTAGAAGGAGTTTTTGAATCTTTTACACAGCAGGTCAAGGCAGAAAACAGACAGGTTAATTCTGACGGCATATCTGGTTCATCCAAGTACAATCACTATTCGGTTTCTAGAACTTCTAGTCATCATGGATCTCCCGTAGTAACTGGGAGACATTGTCCTGAAAAAATCTCAAGCCTTGACTTGAAAACCAGCAGTCCAGCAATGAATGCTGGTATTGATCCTGTGAATGCTGGAGAATCAAATGCTATAGATATTCATTATGGGGATCCTGGGCACTCGTTAAATGCTCGTACTTTCATGTCAAGGGAGTTACTGAGTCGGCATTCGTTCTCGCCTAAAGCAAGAACTCCACGGGAATTCAGAAGTAATTCATTTCCTGGTAGAAGCCATATAACACAGAAAAGAGCCCAATTCCTAATATGGACTTTCCTGTACCTGCTATAAGGCCATCCACGAATTCCCCTTTCGAATCTCCCAGGCATAATATTTCCTCACCTCATTCTTCGTCAAACCATGCGATATGTTACTGTGATGGTGACCCTGCTGCTATGGATATATTTCTGGCTTCAAAACATCTCTGGTTGGGATCATTGGGATCCGATGCATCTGACATACGTATTAGATGTCAGTTTGAGAAGTTTGGTTTTATAGATCAATTGCAATATTGCCCGTTTAAGGGATTTGCTACTGTTGAGTACCGAAACATTTTAGATGCTATAAAAGCTAGGGATATAATGAGAGGACGTTCCCCTTGGGGTGCTTGCCTCTGGATAAAGTTTTTAGATACAGGATTAGGGACTAGGGGAGCCGTTAATGGTACTGCTGTTGGTTCTAGTAATCATGTTTATGTAGGAAATGTTTCAAGCAAATGGGCAAAAGATGATATGATTCATGAAGTTAAGAAAATACTCCACAAGGGCTCTCGCATGGTTATTGATCTTAGCAATGAAGGTGCATTGCTAATGGAATTTGATTCACCTGAAGAAGCTGCAATTTCCATAGCTCATCTACGCTGGCATCGTAAGGAAAATAGCAATTTCGTTCCACCTCCACCTAACGTAGGTCCAACAAATGTAATGATGAATGTTTCTGGTTCAAGACCTGCTTCAGCTCCCCTCCATGTTTGATCTGAGAAGCAATGTCTCTGCTAATAGCATGATCGGATCTCCCCAAGGAATGATGTATTTACCTGGTGCGAGACCTGCCTCAGCTCCCCTTCATGTTGATACCAGAAACAATGTCTCTGCTAATAGCATGATTGGATCTCCTCAAGGAATGATGAATGCATCTGGTGCAAGACCTGCCTCAGCTCCCCTTCACGTTGATACGAGAAACAATATCTCTGCTAATAGCATGATCGGATCTCCTCAAGGAATGATGCATGTGTCCAGTGCAAGGCCAGCCTCGACTCCCCTTCATGTTGACACAAGAAAGCATGTCTCTGCTAATAGCATGTCTGGATCTCCCCAAGGTCAAGCTGTGTTAGAGAAGCCTCCTGAAGGCTATCATGGCTCTAATCTTGCTGTGAGACCTGATAGCAACTCTTTGGAGCTTACATTACCAAGAATAAGTCAAGAAAGTCATGGGCCTATGATGCACCCTGAACATGGATTTCAATCACCTTGGAATTCTGGAGGAATGGGTGCCGCTGAACGGCCATGGACTTATGGAAAACCTGAAAATGGAATGTTTTCTGGTCAGACTCGAGGACCATCTATTGCTCCACCTCAGCAGGTTCCACCTTATGCACCTCCAAATAGTTTATGGAATTCATGTGGGTTGGCCCATCATCTACCTCCGAATCCTGTTCCTTCTGGTGCGTTTCCTCATAATGCTCACACTCCTCCTTTTCTACCTCCTTCCGTAACTCCTCTGACACACATGCAAGGAAGCTCTATGGGAACGTTTGATCATAGATTTTTTCTTCCTGTCGTTCCTCCTCCATTATCATCTTTGCCACCCCCTCCTTCTAATGTGCCTCCTCTACCTCTGTTGGATTTACGTCCCCCATTGCCTCCTCATACTGAGTTGCAGCCTCCTTTGCCTCTAACACCTCCCCCTCCCCCTCCACCTCCGCCGCCTTCTCATTTTCAGCCTCCTGCATTTACTCCACCCCCTCCCTCACTGCCTCCAGCATTTCCTCCTCCTTCGCAGTCTCCTGCATTTCCTCCTCCTTCGCAACCTCATGCATTTCCTCCCCCTCCTCATTCACATCCTTCTTCATTTTGTCATCCTCCCCCTAGTTCTTCTCCATCAGCTCTTCCAAATGTATCTGCTGATACAGAGAGTTCCGCGTCATGTCAAAAGTATCTCTGGCAAGGGGTGTTGAGTAAAAGTGGTGTTTATTACTGCACTGTTAATGCACAAAAAGTGGATTCTGATATTTGCCGCTATTCGAATGCTGCTGCAGAACCTGCGGAGTAAGAAATTTATACTCATTTCTATCTTTCTACATAATGCGATGAAGTAAATTTAACGAGTTTTGTTATGAATATGCAGATGGCCTGCTAAATTGGATCTGAAGAAACGCACTGATCTCCGGCATGTGAAATCAACATTGTCAAGTACCCCACCTCACAGAGTGAGTTACTGAACAACTGGATGTATCTTGCAGTTCCCTCCCGTCAGTGTGTGCATCCCCTCCTAGTGCAGTGTCTCTTTAGTTCTTGTTTGCATTATAAGATTTTGTGCTCTTATAATTCTTCTTCACAGAGAAACTTCTGAGAAGCTTTCTTGTTCGAAGTATCACTTCTGCAAAATGCCCCCTCCCCTCGAATCAAAGAAGATAACAATGTTTAGAAACTGTTTTTTAGTTACTAATATATATTGCAACTCCCAAATTGATAAAGGGGGTTAATTAATAGGGATTGAGTTGTCAGAATATCCTATTCAAGAAGCCATTAAGAAAATGAGAATAATGCTGTAGATATCAATTAGTACAATCGCTCATAAATTGTTGAGTATTCCTGGATTATATGGCTGAAGACTGTTTATGATCTGTCTGCCGTTTTGTATTTTTACATGTCTAACTGGATCAAGGTATTTTGCATTGTGTTAATATGGATATCCTGGAAAGATACTGTCGTAGGACAGATTGAGGTATTATGTAGACAGAATGTGAAAGTTCTCGTAGAACTGTAAGTGTTATGGTGCTCTAAATAGTTTCTATTGTGAAGCAACAGTGTTCTGGTGCTAAGTTTGGTGATTAATTTTACAATTTACCAGCTTTCGGAGTTGTTTGGGGTCATCAACGACCGAACTCAAATCGTCAAAGACATAATTTGGATCAATTTACTACATAAACGTATTTTCACTAGTTCAAGACATTCAGGAGACTGGATAGTTCGGATTACTGATTTATATCGATTCAGCATTTGCATTCGTTGTGTCCTTAACTTCACTCAAGTTGTTACTATCAAATTGTTTCAGTTAGCAATACCATGCCTTTACTGCATATGCTTATTCAGATTTGTCATACGAGCTGACTCTCTTCTGTCTGACATGTGCAGAGAGAAGTTTGCTGGCTGCTTCCATCCTCTCCCAGCGATCACAAGGGTGTAAGTTAAATCAACTATTTTTTCTCTTTTGTAGAATGATTCCTAGGAATGAACATTTTGTTTCTTTTTTAAGTGTGACAGACTTCGCAGTTAGCAGTAATATTGTATGTTTGTTAATGGATATCTAAGCTGTAGAATTAATGAAACTCTTCTACGTATTCACAGTTTCAAGATTTCATATCGTACCTGAAGCAGCGGGACTGTGCGGGTGTAATCAAAATACCTGCTGGCATATCCATGTGGCCAAGACTACTATTTATTCTGCCACACTCACCAGAAACTTGTTACGTGTTATCCATTCCGCCTAATCCATCACTTTGCTTAATCGGGTTGGTTCTTCCTAAAGAAACGAGCACCGAATAGATATCAAAGCTCTTGAAAGTTCTGGAGAAGTAGCCAAGCCACAACATTAACTCATTCTGGTCATATGCCCTCAAACTCAAAGGTAATGCCTTGTTATTAGTAATGCCTTGTTATTATTCTGTTTGTAGGAACAAAGGTGGAGTATGTATACTATTATTATGGTTCATCTTTTTGTAATTGTTCTTTGGAGAACAACTGATTGTTGAGACTTGAGTGCTATCTATCAGCTTGATTTTCGCCACAACAGTAAAGCACCGATCCCTGATTAGTGCTCTTGGCATTATACTGTGCGAATAAACAGTAAATCAATCTCCTTCCCAAAATTACGAACTTCAGCCCTCTAAACTGCCCGCCTAGCGGCCAGTACTTATGTGGACCTTTTTCAATTCTAGGTATTTAGAGATTATTTATGCAAAGTCGGTAAAAACACTAAATCTTGGGAAGCACGGAACAGAGTAAAAACATTAATTCAGCATCAGTTGTTAAAAATTACTGGAGTTCAGATGTAACTCACTCGTGTTTGGACGTAAATCATTGGGATTTTATTCCGTATTTTCATTTTTTACGTGATCAACTCTTAATAATCTAACCGTCGTTCGGACCCATCAAGCATTTTTTCTGTCTTATATTGGGATTCATTCGAGCACAGTCAAATTAATAACCTTGGGCTACAAGCATATGTTGGTCCAAATCCAAAATATAAGTACATGAAATTGGAAAAAATATCATCCATCGTCTTCTTCACTTATTATGCAGGGGAGGTCGATAATAGAAACAATCCATCTTCTTAAGCGGCTCATGGAGAAATTCAGAGATCGCAAGAGAAATCTTCATATGATATTTATCGACCTAGAAAAAGCTTACTATAGTGTGCCGAGAGAAGTCATTTGTGATTGTCTGGAAGAGAAAGATGTCCCGATGACGTATATCAGGGTCATACAAGATATGTACGAGGCTACAAAAACTAGTGTGCGGACGCACTGGGTGATACGGCGTTTTTTTCCCGGTGGAGATAGGGTTGCATCAAGGATCAACCTTAAGTCCGTTCCTTTTCGCAGTCATATTGGATGTAATCA
>JAYMSH010000565.1:0-10586 GCA_036897905.1 Aragoa cleefii | reverse complement strand
TCTCCATCATTGTTGTAAGTTTATAGTTTAAGATGCTTTTGGCCTCTTAGAGAAGCTTTGTAACTTATTCCTGATATTCTCAGATTTGCTCTTGACATTGATCTTGATGCTCCAAAAGTTAGAGTTCCTATAAGGTCTTGCGTTGCCTCTGAAAGTGATAGCCACCTCCTGTTAGATTTTGGTCATTTTACTCTGCAAACAAAGGTATGTTAATCTATAACTAGTCTTTACATTTGCTCAAATTGTTTGTAGGATATTAATGGAACTTATATCCCACTAACAGGAGGATGGTCAGCTCCAAGACCAGGGCCAGAATTTGTATTCTCGATTTTATATATCTGGAAGGGATATTGCAGCCTTTTTTACAGCTGATGGCTCTGAGAGTCAGTCTATCACTTGGGATTCCCAGCCTCCAATGTCTTCCACTTCTGAGGATGTGGATAAATATTATCCTCTTATTGATAGGTGTGGAATGGCAGTAATTGTTGACCAGGTACTTTTCATAAAATGATGTCATTTATTTTGGATGTGATCTGCGTTAAAAAACATATCCTAATATTTACTTTGTTTGACAACTAAGATTAATATACCTCGTCAAAGTCATACATCAACCAGCATATCTTTTCAAATCCCAAGCCTCGGCCTACATTTCTCGCCTGCAAGATATTTCAAGCTCAATGAGTTGTTGAACATATTGAATGGCGGAAAGCCTAATGCTGAGCAGCAGTCTGTGGAAGAATTCCAAGCAGGTCTTGTTCCGTGGAATCCTCCAGATCTGGCAACCGATGCTAAGATTCTTGTGTGGAAGGTATGGTTATCATCTAAAGATACTATATATTTTGCCAGTGAGTTGCAGTAACTCAATTTCTTCATATTATTTTAATGCAGGGAATTGGATACTCTGTTGCTGCATGGCAACCATGTTTTCTTGCCTTATCTGGATTATCCCTATACGTGTTGGAGTCTGAAACATCCCAAAGCTATCAACGCTCCTCCAGGTCAAACATTTAATTTCTCTGTTCTATCCTTTGGAACATATTAATTTTTAACTTTCATCCCCGTGTGAAATGGAGCATGTCTAGAGTTAAAATAATTTTTTTTTTATTTTCTGTTCACTTGTGGTTTAGAAGCATTTGATTGAAAAACAACTTATTTATATTGTGGCAACCTCTTGGTAACAGCATGTTTGGTAAACAAGTGTGTGATGTTCCTCCAGCAAATGTTGGTGGTTCGCCTTTTTGCATTGCTGTGTGCAATAGAGGCGTGGATATCCAAAAGGTAGGTGCTGCTGTTTTCTTGTCAGATTGATAACTATCTGGGTCTTTTGATTTTGTGTTTTGGTTGTTCAATTCAGTTTGATGTCAGGAAAGTTGGGAGAAAAGTCATTGGGTAGGTTCCAATTGATGTTTTTGTTTGTGTATAAATAAAATATAGTTGGGGGAGGAGTAGATAATAGGTGTCAAATCATGTCTGTTTTGAGTTGATCAAATCCAGATGTTAGATTTGGCAGGCAAGCTGTATGTTCTACCTCCAATTTTAATCAAGAGTTTTAATGTGTATTATGTAATTTGTACCTAATATCATATTAAGATTACAAAATGGGTCTAAATTTTTAAGTTTTCTGGCGTTCCATGGTGTTTATAGGCCTTCTTCTTGGAAGTTCTAGGTCAAAGTACTTGTGCATGTGATTTGAATATGAGGTGAAGAATAAGATGATATGGCAAAGAAAGAAGATTCTTAATGTATGGGTTACTTGAAAAAGAAGATTCCTAATGTATGTTCACTTGAATAACATGTGGATTAGTTGGCCTTGTCTTTAGAATCTGTGAAAAGAACCTGTCGTTTTGTTTTCTCATCAGACAACGAAATTCTGATTTTGACGAGTTCCTTCGATGTAGAAGATATGAAATAACATGGCGTCTCCATTTTATTTTGTGACTGATGTGGTTTGATGTATGCATGCCTTTTCATGTCGTAATTGTAGAGCAAATGATCCTCTTTTCTTTTCTCTCACAAACAAGGCTCTGGAGTCTTTTAGCACTCTGATAATAAAGTTTCCAACTGAGAAGGAAAAGACAACATGGTTGAGAGGACTTGTGCAAACAACATATCGAGCATCTGTGAGATCTTAAACCTTTTATCTTGCTTTACTGAAGCTTCTCTGTTACTCATCACGTAATGGTGCTTTTATTTATCTGGATAAAGGTGCCTCCTTCAGTCGATATATTTGGAGAAGTTAGAGATGATGCCATACAATTAAATGATTCTCGAGCCAGTAATACAAAAGCAGCTGATCTCGTTGTCAATGGAGCATTAGTAGAGATTAAGTTGTCATTATATGGGAAGGTAAGAATTTATCGGATTTCTAGATTGTTCTGGAATTACTTATACAACTTTTAATATGGTTTCTAATTCTAGACGCTGTTTCTACACCCATATTTTAGTTTTGAAACTTATATTATTTGCCTTCTTGAACTATTATTGTACTATATTTGCTGACTTCCATCACTTTTGTTCTGCAGTCTAGAGATGAGGAGAGTGAAAAGAGTGGTGAGAAACTCATTGTTGAAGTTCTTGCTGGTGGAGGAAAGGTTTGTTAATGATTTGGTTTTACCTGAAATACTGTCAGTCTAATTTTTTATCGAATTTGGGATTTCTTTTGAAGCTTGGGCTGCATTCTTAAGATTTTATTGACTGAAGTTGTGTAATCTTTGAGGTGAAAGATGTGACCTTTGGTCCTATTGAATTTTAGAATCTATTGATTTGAACTATCGTATCATGTGGTATCTCTGAAAAGAAAGTAACATCAGATGCTTAGATGATGTGGTATGCCTTGAGCTTTACTTAGTTGGTTCGTTGATGTAGAGCTAGGAGAACCAAACCTGACGTTGATAATGTGTTCTGTCTGCTTTGTGATATCTTTTAGCTTATTATTCTTCGCTTAATAAATTTGAGTCGACTTCTTCTTGTTATTTATTTATTTATTTGCTTAATTTAAAAACCTCAGTAAGCTGATGCCATATTCACATTTTTATTCATTTCGAGATATCACTTGACCTAGGACAAACTTTCATGATTATTTGACTTTTCCTTGTAATCTTCGCTGATAATATACTGATTGTGTTATCTTTTCTCTTTTAAATAAAGTTTCGAGAAATATTGCTTGACCTGCAGTTGTAGCACCAAACTTTCTAGAGAAGTCTCTATATCGATTGACCTGCAGTTGTTGCACTGAACTTTCTAGAGGAGTCTCTATATCGATTGACCTTCAGTCGTAGCACTAAACTTTCTAGAGGGGTCTGTACTATATATTGTTTCATTGTTGAGTTAACTTGGTTTGCGTTCTCCATCATTTAGATTGTTTTAAAGTTGACGATGATTATTGGTAAAGAGTTGTCATAAATTCTGTGCTCCTGGTGAAGTAGCTAACAATGCTTCTATTAACCTTATTAATGAAGCATCAATACTGAATTCACTTATCAATTGATCATGAATACGAAAACTTTCAATGTCTTCACTTAAGGTTCTTGTTTCGTACTCTTCAGCATGTGAAGGTGTTTGAGTTATTGTGAAGTAATAGCAATACATTGCAGCCTTGAACATGTCTAACTGTATACTATTCCGGTGTATATTTACTTTCGCAAACTGCTTCTTCAAGGAATGCATCTTTTACTTGTTTAGTTAATATATTAAAAAACTCATTATAACAAGAGATAACTTGATTTAGAAAACCATACACACACTGAGCTACATCGTAATGACCCAAAGTTTAAGTGCTTAAAATGATTAATAATGCTACTCATACCAACAAGGTGCGCCTTTCTTTACGGACAGACATTCATAAGAAATCCAAAGTTAAGCGTGCTTGCTGTGGAGCAATCTTATGATGAGTGACCCCTGTGAAGTTCCTCGGGTGCGTACGAATGAGGACAAAGTGCGCTGGAAAGAATATGTCTTGATTTGTGGGATCAATATAGTACCCGGAGAGCAGTCATTTGTTATCGAGCAGGCCCAAAGGGTTGGGCTTCGGCCCACAAGGGCCTGATCGCTACAAATGAAGTAACATTGGTAACCGAGCTGGTCCAAAGCGTCAGGCCTCGGTCCGCCAGGGCTCTGGGCGTTACATACATGTTTGAAATGATAAATGTTAAACTTTCTCTTACAAAGCTAGGACATTTTGATTAGGAGGTGGATACAATCAATCCTTTTGAGGGGCGGGCTTAAGGTTTTTTTTTTTTTTAATACATTTTTCATGGTATCATAGCTCCACAGATATCCAAAACCCTTGATGAATATGTGACATAACTGTATTATGAGTGAAAAGCTAATTACCAGCCAACTCTTGAGAGGGCATGTTGAGTGTGACTCTGAATGTGACACAGGCCTCTATATAAAGAGTTGCTTTACCATTAACTGCTTCCATTTGAGAGGATAAGGATCTTTCTCATTTATATTGCGCCTCATACCATAAGCTGATTTTGTGGAATCCAGATGATGATCCTATGCTCTTAAATGACTGCTTGTTTTATAGTTCCATTTGAGGTTTCCAAGTTAGCTAGTAGTGTTGGAGAAATAATATAAATGACTACTTTCCTAACCTCTTTACAAGCTCTAGCTTTTAGCTGAAGTAGATGGCATTAGGATACCGGCTAACGCCTAGACCAAGGTTTGAATCATACAAGTGACAACTCAGTGCATATTAACAACTTTCCAGTCATGGCCTCCTCAAAGAGGTTGAATTCGGCTCATGGAGTGTGGGGGAATAATGTATTTAATAAATTCTATCCTCTGTACAAGCTTCTGCTTTTTGTTGAGGCCGGAATTCTTCAAACATCTCTATGTTTATGTGATTATTTTCTTCAGGCACTACTTGTACTCGCCTTAAATTGTTTATCTGGTGATTATCCTTATTGTCTGCAGGTCGATCTCTCACGCTGTCTAAGGGATTTGACAGTAAAAATGAAGCTACATTCTTTGAAAATTAAGGATGAACTTCAGGGTTCTATGTCATCAAATTCACAGTTTTTAGCTTGTTCAATAATCAGCGATCAACACCCACTTAGTTCCCCTCACAATTTTGAAGTTCAAGGCCGAGAGCTATTCCCAGTGCCCGTTGAAGAGGATGATATCTTCAAGGATGCCTTGCCAGATTTCATGATTTTGCCTGACTCTCCAGAGGCTGGTATTGGTGAGATGGATCTATCAAAGATGAGACTTGTCCCCTGTGATGTTTTTTACGAGGCACTGGGATCTGATGATTCTGATTTTGTGGCTGTGACATTTTTGACTAGGAATCCCGATTCCCCAGATTATGATGGTATAGACACCCAGGTAACCCTCTGCAGAATGTTTTCAGATTCCTGGATACCGATTCCATTTTTTTGTCTTAATTATCCAACATATAACTTTTCAGATGAGTATTCGGATGTCGAAGTTGGAATTCTATTGCAACCGGCCCACTCTTGTTGCTCTGATTGACTTTGGTTTTGATCTAAGCTCAACGGATAATGTGGATACTGGTATAGACATGAAAGCTCCTGATGATGAACCTTTGCTGAACAAGGATCAGACAGAAGAAAATGGACATGCATCCGTGAAGGGTTTGCTAGGCTATGGTAAAGGTCGGGTTGTTTTTTATTTGAACATGAATGTTGATAGTGTTACCATGTTTCTTAATAAGGAGGATGGTGGTCAACTTGCAATGTTCGTGCAAGAAAGTTTTCTGTTGGATATTAAGGTATTTGAAACTTCTACTGATTTTTTTGACATACTTCGTGAATTTATTGTGAATTATGTTCGCTAGTGTATCAAATATTGTGTGAATCATTGATTTGTCTTCCATTCTATGTCATTTAGTTTTTGAACAGTTGACCATCATAGATCATTATGTGTTTGTTAAGGTTCATCCAAGTTCAAACTCTATAGAGGGCACTCTGGGAAACTTCAGGCTGTGTGATCTGTCGCTTGGATCTGATAACTGTTGGGGTTGGCTGTGTGACTTGCGCAACCAAGAAGCTGAGTCCCTTATACAGGTATAACAAGCCTTTTGTATCTGTTCGTCCAATATTGTTTTGAAGACAAAACGTATCAAGACATAGATGTAATCGAATAAAAGTAAATAGGTAGAAAATATAATATCTTTGCCGTAAAATATATGTTCCGTGTTGTACTCTATATGGCTTACTCACAGAAAGTTATACAACATTACAATGAAGAGAAAAATAGCTAAGTACTCCAACAGTACAACACACCCGATTAAATGCAGATGACCAAATGATGTAGTAGTCCTAATAAATGCAGCTCGTCATGTATGCATGCTTTGTCTAGAAATCTTCTAGACCTCATCTTCCGACTTTCTATTCAAGGATGCATATTTTATGTCTAGATGTTGGATAGTTCATCAAGATTGGCGGCAAGGGATAAGAGAACACAAATGATGTTCAATTTTTCCACTGGAGCAAATGTTTCGGTATAGTTAATGCCATAGGTTTGAGTTACCCCTTGCCAACTAGATGAGCTTTGTATCATTCGATTTCTCCATCTGCTACATATCTTGTGGTGAACACCTGATTGCAACCGACGGAACCAATGGTTTTCTTTCCATTGGGCAGCTCAACTACATTCCAAGTGGCATTATTCTCCAAAGCTCTCATTCTGCCATCACTGCTTCCTTCCATTCAGGAGCTCTCAATGCATCATGAATGTTCATAGGGATCTTTGTTCTGTCAAGGTTAGTGGTAAAAGCACGAAATCTTGTAGACGATGCAGTATAAGACGTATAATGAGACCGGATGGAGGGTGCATGACCTAATTGACTTTCTGAGTGCACTTATATCAATTGAAATATTTGTATCCGAAACAGGAGAATCGCCTGAGGTAGAAGGAGAATATGGATTACTTGGAGTTGCACCGGTTCCGACTCATGTTGTGCTTTGGGTATGGGATTCTTCTCATGCTCTAGTTTTCTTCTCGTAGAGTAAACTTGCATCTCATTGACATTTTATTTGGCTACATCATCCCCCGGTTCTTCTACATTTGGCAATTCAAAGTTCAAGACCTCATTTCCAACGGGTTCCTTATTGGTGATAGGATTATGATTAATACAAGTTTCAATGTCGGTGATAGGAATAATAGATGGTTCAGTTCCTGCATTCTACCCACCTCGGTTTCAGAATTTCGTGTGGGGCAAACCTGTTTCTGTTGTGCGAGTGTATGTGCACAAATGTTGTACAACTGAACACCTGATTGAGGTGACAAGTAGGGAAATATGTGAGGAATACTTTGGGAGACGTTTGGAAGAAGAGAACTCTGGTTGGCAATTGGTTAACCAAATAGATTCATGGAAGAATAGCATCTCTGCCCGAACGTTTTTGCATATTAGCTGTGAACATAACCCTCTAAACATATTGCACCATGGTGAAAGGTTTAGAGGGTTTGTAACTTGTTATTGGGAAAGCGGCATGATAATTGTTTGGCAACCTCACAAATTTCACCTCGGCCATAAAAAGATTCTTTATTTTTAAAGATTGAGGGAAATTAAGTGTTTAAGGTACTGGAAACTGGGATGACCTCATCAGAAATGCCAAAGTAAATTTCACTATCACTAGAATTAGACAAAGAGTCACACATTGACACTGTTTACTCACATCAGCTTCCTCAAAGTAGTAGAGTCCACACTCATGCGCATTTCCAGTCGTCTGTTCCGATGATAAGTCCTTAAAGACACATTGGAAAGAAGACTTTGCCGGGGCAGTTGAATGTTTAGTAAGGTGACTGACAGTTAGTAAGTTACATGACAATTTAGGAACATGAAGGACTGATTACGGAATTATTGAATCAGACAGACAAATATTCCCTTTTCCTGCAACTATTGAGAGAGAGCCATCTGCAGTTTAAACCTCTAAATTTCCAGCACAAGGTGAATAACATGTGAATAGGTGGTATGAAATCGTCATGTGATCTGAAACACCGTAGTCAATTATCCACGATGTTTTTCTGAGAAAAGTGATGTTGATCTTTTAAGTAGTTGCATTTCTGGACTAAACAACGAATCAAGCTTGGGCTTGTTGCAATTTGCTAAACCACTAAGCTCGTTGCACCCAGATGAAGTTTGGGCCTCAAGCAACCCCTAGTTCTCTTCTCCTGCAAATATCTGCTTTTCCTAGTCTCTGCTCGTAATGTGCCTGTTCCTGTCATCACCCATATAGCAGATATCTCGGCTCTACCAGGGACTATAAGAGGGGTGTATTATTCTGTCAGTGCTGGTTTCGTATTGGTTGTTAACCACACTGTTCTCATCTCCGACTTTCTCCACTGGATTAGAGTTTCTTCAGTTACTGAATTCTTCCTATTTTTTTGGGCGAGGTAATTATTACCCAGCCATCTCTTTCGATTTCCCTACTTTCTGATTCCGGGTAGTTACTTTTTTCTACCGGAACGCGGAGGAAATACTGGGCTGTTATCACCAGATTTTTGGTGGAAGTTTCTTAGATTCTTCCGACCAACATTTTTGGGATCCCCAAATGGCTAAGAATCAGCCATGAGTTGGGGTTTCAGTTAAAACTTAAAACCCTAGCTCTTGTACCATGATCAAAAAAATATAAGGACATTGATGTTAATCAAATAAAATGAAATAAGAAGAAAAGAAGACATCTTTGTGGTAAAATATATCTTCGGTGTGTTACACTCGATATTTATACTCTCTCTCTCTCTATATATATATATATTACAATGAAGAGAAAGAACGCTAACTACGGAAATAGTACAGTAAACCCTATTAAATGCAGATGACTAAATAATGTAGTAGCCGTAATAAATGCAGCTGACCATGTAGGCATGCTTTGTTTGGAATTGCTGATAGTCAGGGACTCTACAGTTCTTTAAAATGATCCATATCTGATATTTATCTTCCACTCTCTCCAGTTCAACTTCAGTTCGTACTGCATTGAAGATGACGATTATGAAGGATATGACTACAGTTTGAGTGGCCGGCTATCTGCTGTCCGTATCGTTTTCCTTTACAGATTCGTCCAGGAGGTAGGTTATGACCCCAATAAATTCCTCAGTATAAATAGTATAGTACTACTTCAATTTCATGTCATTTATGATTCTACCTTCGCTTGTTCTACATAAAAGTTCATCCAAAACTTATCATGCAATCAATATAGTTTTGGAAATTCAATTCACCAGTGACACATGCTTGCTCTGTTGCATCTTCATTGATTGTCACTGTGAAACTGGAGAAAGGAGCTATATCCTAGTAGTGGCGGCATAATGAGTTAAACCTGAAAAGAAACCATCCAGCGGGGAGAAATGTTATCTTTTTTCTTTTTACTTTTTACTTTTTCTTTCTTTTTTGTTTGTTGTTTTTTTTTTTAGCAGGGATCAAACTGACCTCTTGAAAGCAGTGTAATATTTTCAAATGTAACATATAGTTCCATTTAAATGTTGTTTCATTCTTTATTTTTTATTTATCTGTGAATTCTCAGATCCAAGGGTTATTCTGTTGCATGTCTTGACTATTTAACGTATCTCTTGTTCTGACTGTATGCTGATCCTTCCATAAGTCACAGTCACATGGGCACATTTCAATTTGGCCTATTCACGAGAAACAAGTAAATGATGGTTTGTATGATGGAGAAGCTTCTCACAACGTCATATAAATATATTAACTATGAATAAGAAGATAGACTGTGAAGCTTGCCCTCATTAACCTTACCTTCTTTTTCCATCAAGACATAAGACGTCATAGCAAACCGACCGGCTTGTCAATGCACAAAATAGCAAGACCAATCTGAATCTTATCCTGTATAAAAGTTTGATAATTTTACTCCTGACAACCTCTTAAATATGTGCATATGCAGATAACTGCTTACTTCATGGAGCTTGCCACTCCACATACTGAAGAAGCTATAAAGCTTGTAGATAAAGTTGGAGGAATAGAATGGCTGATTCAGAAATATGAGGTTGATGGAGCATCAGCTATAAAGCTGGACCTTTCGTTGGAAACTCCATTAATCGTTGTCCCTCAGAATTCTCTGAGCAAAGAGTTAGTTATTTCTCTGTTCTGCTTTTTAGTGCATTTGACTTTGTGTCTTCTGCCTGTTTAATTTGTTGCTGAGTGATCTAAATCATTTATATTTCTTGACTTGTAAGAAGAATTTTGGGGGTGACTCCTGCATTTTGCATCAAGTTTACCTGTCAATATTATCCTGTTTTGGGTCATACGGTTTATATTTTTAGTATTTTTTCTTTGATTGGCAATTTCAGTTTTTATAAAATAAATGAAATTGATGATACAAGGGGAGTGTATTACTACATATAATCAAAGAATCTAGTATTAAGATCAGGGTAGAGGAGGGTTTCTTGCTATAACATTGAACCCACAAAACAACAACTGAAAGGAATTCTTGATCTTCTAATCAAAATAAATGATATCCTCATGGCATTTGTTGTTCCCTTGTTCCCACCAAATGGTCCAGCTAGGGATAATATACCAAAAATTTATGAGTTTGGCAAGAGATTTATGCTTAAGTTTTGTGCTTAAATCTGGAACACACACACACGTATGTATGTATAAAAATATT
>JAYMSH010000564.1:0-10590 GCA_036897905.1 Aragoa cleefii | reverse complement strand
CAGTCTTAAATCCTGAAGCCTTCATAATAGCAAGCAGCAACCCAGCAGCACAGCAGCAGTATCAGTCTTAAATCCTGACACTTCTTTTTTGGTTTTTTGTTTTCCTTTCCATCATTTTTCCATATTTATTGACAGGACAGGACAAAAAAAAATAGGAATACATATCAGGTCAAATAAAGTGGCATATAATAATGTCGTTCACCTGCAAGTTGTACTACTGAATACATCAGCAGTCAGTCGCTCGAGCGGAGCATGCAATACTGACTCAACTATATATATATTGGTATTTGCTAAGACAATCATTCTTCCATTCCACCATCAATAATACTTAAATCATTCCCAAAACCACACAGGATAACAGCTGATACACTGACACCTTTCACACCCCTTGATATATAGGGGATTTTGTTTGCTTCATTCAAACACAAGAACAAATAGCTGCTGAACAGTGGGTACAAATGGACGGTGGGAATCTTTTGCGAGCTAGTAATAGCTTGAGATCCAAGAGCAAAGGAGGAGGAGGAGCGGCGTCGTTGAGCTTCAGGGAAAGCATCAGAGCCAACAGCTCCAATTTATGGAGAAATACAGGGGTGGAAGTATTTTCGCAGTCGTCTGCGCGAGACGAAGACGACGAGGAGGCCTTAAAATGGGCCGCTCTGGAGAAATTGCCAACTTTCGATCGTTTGAGGAAAGGGCTCTTGTTTGGATCTGGAGGTGCCAACGAGGTTGATGTTCATAATCTTGGATTCCAGGATAAGAGAGATTTGGTTGAGAGATTGGTTACTACGGTAGAAGATGATAACGAAAAGTTCTTGCTAAAGCTAAGGAACAGAGTTGATAGGTATGCACACACCTTTAATTTTTCTTGGCAATTAAGCAAAAATAGTATATATGTACTCACTCCTAGTAATCATAAAATTATGCATGGTTGCAGAGTTGGGATTGAGATACCAACAATTGAAGTAAGATATGAGCATCTAAACATTGATGCTGAAGCCTATAGTGCAAGCAGAGCATTGCCAACTTTTGTCAACTTCAATATCAATATCATAGAGGTACGCACCTCCTACAGATGTCATTAATTAATTAATTGAGGAATAATAATGCATATCTGTCCTCGATCTGTTTTAGTAATTTTTAGAACCTGAATGAAGAAGAAGATTAACTAATCTTATATTGTATTTTGCCGCAGGGTATTTTGAACTGTCTGCATATACTTCCTAGCAGGAAGAAGCCTTTTACGATTCTCAAGGATGTGAGTGGTATCATCAAGCCCTGCAGGATGACTTTGCTATTAGGCCCTCCAAGTTCAGGGAAGACAACCCTTCTCTTGGCTCTGGCTGGGAAGCTTGATCCAGCTCTTAAAGTCAGTAGAAATTTGTTTGTTTGTTTACTCAGATTGGAATCATGAATTATTTCTTTCATTCTTTCTTTCTTTCTTTCTTGCTGTTAAGTTATTATTATGTAACGGGATATTAATTATGTTTGTGGACAGACTTCTGGGAGGATAACATATAACGGGCATGGAATGGAAGAATTCATACCCCAAAGAACAGCAGCCTACATTAGTCAGCATGACCTTCATATCGGAGAAATGACCGTCCGAGAGACCCTAGCCTTTTCCGCTAGCTGCCAGGGGGTTGGCTCAAGATACGGTCGGTTGTGTTCTCTTCTCTTGTGTTTCTACATACTAGTCCTCAGATCGATCTATCCATACTAGAACTAGTACACTCAATCACTTGTTCAACTAACTTGTTTGTTTTGAAACAATGGATCGACAGAGATGTTAGCAGAGCTGTCAAGGAGGGAAAAGGCAGCAAATATCAAACCGGATCCTGATGTTGATATCTACATGAAGGTACCTTAGTTAGTTAGTTAGTTAGTTAACAATATCATTTGGTAGAAGTCTAATGACAATTATTCTTTCTTGGAAAATATTTACAGCACTAGTTAGTAGTACTGCTACTACTTTTTCTTTCTTCTTTTGGTAAATTTCATTTTTTGTCCAATAATTGATTGATTGGTTGGTCTATAATAATCACAAGATATTGTATTTTAGAACATCCGCAGACCAACTTGCCAGTTCAGTTTTGTCGTAGTAGACCAATTATTGATTGATCGATCAATTAATCAATCACAGGTCATGGGTTCAGAGTTGGACAAACAGGGATGGAAATATACAAATGGATAATTTAAGTTTATGAGAATAAAAAACAAACTTGTTATTGTTGGAAATCAAATCAATCGTACACATTTCACATCCGTAGGCAGGGTACGTGAAGGGTAAGATGTACGCAGTCATATCCGTGAGGAAACTGTTTCCGTAGAGACCCAAACTCAAACTTAGTAGTATAGATTTTAAATTTCACGTTCCGTGGATTTGAATCTGAGACCAAGTGGATATTAACCACTCTTTTAACAACTATGCCACCCTTGTGGGAGTTTGTTATTGTTGGATCAAGAGCTAAAAATATTCCATAAGAAGGAAGGGACATTTGCAGGACAAATTATATCATTAACAGCCAGCGTGTTACTAATTGACAATTTATCATGTATCGAGTATGTGTTATGTTATTACTCTAAACCGTATATATACGTATTGACAAACATTATATGAACTCACTGCTCTGCTGCTACCTTTTAAGTTGTTTTGTTTTTGTTTCGAATCCAACAATAGGCCGCTGCTACTGAAGGAGATGAAGCCAACGTGGTCACAGATTACATCCTCAAGGTCTTGGGTCTCGACATTTGTGCCGATACTTTGGTCGGTGACGAAATGGTTCGAGGTATCTCTGGTGGACAGAGGAAGCGTGTCACTACAGGTGAAATGCTTGTTGGACCCGCTAAAGCACTTTTCATGGACGAGATATCCACCGGATTAGACAGCTCCACCACTTATCAGATTGTCAATATGCTCAGACAACATGTCCACATCATGAAGGGCACTGCTGTTATCTCCCTCTTACAACCCGCCCCCGAGACCTACGACCTTTTCGACGATATTGTCCTCTTGTCTGATGGTCAGATAGTTTATCAGGGTCCTAGAGAGAGTGTCCTCGATTTCTTCGAGTCCATGGGCTTTAAATGCCCTGAGAGGAAAGGCGTTGCTGATTTCTTGCAAGAGGTACGTACTAGATTGTTTAACTAGTCACTTTGAGGACCAAAAATCCACTGTTTCTTTTTTTCCTTTTGCGTTCCAAACACTTGCTTTAATTACATTTATATTTATGTATGTATTTATATAGGTGACGTCCAAGAAAGATCAGCCGCGGTATTGGGCAAATAGGGATGAGCCTTACCAGTTCGTTTCATCCAGTGAGTTTGCAGAGGCTTATCAATCCTACTTTGTTGGACGCACCCTTGGGGATGAGCTTGCAGCTCCCTTTGATAAGACCAAAAGCCATCCGGCTGCCTTGACGAAAGAAAAGTACGGGGTTGGAGCCAAAGGACTACTCAAAGCCTGTGCTAACAGAGAACTCTTGTTGATTAAGAGAAACTCGTTCGTCTATTTCTTCAAGATTTTCCAGGTAGGTAGCTACTAGTGTGTGTTTGTTATGCATGCTTTGAGTCGAATGTTGCTGCTCATGACTTTAGTCTACTTCTTTTTCAGCTTTCCGTGATGTCGCTTATTGCCATGCAACTCTTCTTTAGAACGGAGATGCGTAAGAATGACGTCGGAGATGGAGGGGTTTACACGGGTGCTCTATTTTTCGCTGTTATGATGATTATGTTCAATGGAATGTCGGACCTTGCCATGACCATTTACAAGCTTCCTGTCTTCTACAAACAAAGGGATATGTTTTTCTTTCCCGCATGGGCGTATGGTATCCCCTCGTGGATCCTGAAAATCCCCATTTCATTTGTAGAAACTGCTATATGGACGTTTCTCACTTACTACGTTATTGGATTCGATCCCAACGTTGAAAGGTAAAGCACTCAATCATGACAGTTTCTTGTAGTACTTCATTTTGTAAAAATACTTGGCTTTTGATCAAGAATCTTTTTGCAGGCTGTTCAAGCAGTACTTGATTCTTGTGTGTGCGCACCAAGCATCATCAGCATTGTTTAGACTTATTGGAGCAGCTGGTAGGAATATGATCATTGCCAACACATTTGGCTTGTTTGCTCTACTCATGCTCTTTGCATTAGGTGGCTTTATCCTGTCACGAGGTACGTATAAAACCAGGATACAATGTCTTTTCTGTAATCCTTCTTAAATTGATCTGTCGTGTTTTATTTTTATTTATCTATGTTTATTTTTGTCATTGCAGAGGATGTAATGCCTTGGTGGATATGGGGCTATTGGTTATCACCAATGATGTACGCCCAAAACGCAATTATGGTCAATGAATTTACAGGGCATAGTTGGAGCAGAGTATGTCCATTCGCCAACTTCATGTTTAACAATTTTCGACATGCTTCTGCATAACGAAACTGATTAATCATTATGATATTTTTTCTTTTTATAGCTGGTAAACGGAACCAGACTGGGAGTCGTTGTGATGGAGAGTCGAGGATTCTTTCCCCAAGCATACTGGTTTTGGATTGGAGTGGCTGCATTATTTGGATTCGTGTGGATATTCAACGCCCTATACCTTTTGGCTCTAGCATTCCTTGACCGTGAGTTTTTAGATTTCTGCACTAGCCAGCATCCACTAATATAATTACCTTCAATAATTGATATCGTCTAGGACACTTGCAGCAATCGAAAAGCCTCAAGCTGTATTACCAGAAGAACCTAAGGATGAAGTCCAAAAGAATATCTCTCTTGGTAGAGTCTCAGCTCGGGGTGATGCTAGTGGACGGAAAAGCATGTCATCTGAATCATCATCCATGAGAACAGATGCAATTGAAGCTAATGGGAATAGACAAAAAGGAATGATTCTTCCATTTGAACCACATTCCATTACATTTGACGACATCAAATATTCGGTTGATATGCCACCGGTATGCTCATGTTAAAATTTTTAAATATTTTCCTCACTCGGAAGGAGCTTGTACTAAAATTGAATCAATTACTAGCTATTAAGTATGTTTAACAAACTTACTTACAGGAAATGAAAGCTCAAGGTGCGGCTGAAGACAAATTAGAGCTCTTGAAGGGCATAAGTGGAGCTTTTAGGCCAGGCGTTCTTACCGCTCTGATGGGTGTTAGTGGAGCTGGAAAAACAACTTTGATGGATGTGCTAGCAGGAAGGAAAACGGGTGGATATATTGAAGGGAGTATCACAATTTCAGGATATCCAAAGAACCAAGAAACTTTTGCTAGGATTTCTGGATACTGTGAGCAGAACGATATCCATTCTCCAAATGTAACGGTTTATGAGTCCCTTGTTTACTCAGCTTGGTTAAGGTTACCTCGAGAAGTTGATGCAGAAACTAGAAAGGTGTTTGTTGAGGAGGTAATGGAACTTGTAGAACTAAATCCCTTGAGAGGTGCACTGGTTGGGTTGCCAGGTGTCAATGGTCTGTCAACTGAACAACGCAAGAGGCTTACTGTTGCCGTCGAACTAGTAGCGAACCCCTCCATCATATTCATGGACGAGCCTACATCAGGACTAGATGCCAGAGCTGCAGCAATTGTGATGAGAACAGTTAGAAATACTGTCAACACTGGAAGAACAGTTGTGTGCACCATTCATCAGCCAAGCATCGACATCTTTGAGGCATTCGATGAGGTAAGCTATTGATTGCTAGAAATGCACGAGAGTTTTTCATGCACTTTCCCCCAACTACTACTGATTGTCTGAGTTTATTATAACACAAACATTATCATTGGCAGCTATTTTTGATGAAAAGAGGGGGGCAAGAAATATATGTTGGACCATTGGGACGCAACTCGTCCCATTTGATCAATTACTTTGAAGCAGTTGAAGGAGTTTCCAAGATTAAAGACGGTTACAATCCAGCAACATGGATGTTGGAGGTCACTACGTCGGCACAAGAACTCCTGTTGGGCAATGATTTTGCTCAACACTACAAAAACTCTGAGCTATACAGGTGCGTGGTTAATTAGATCATTATTTGATAATGAAAAACTTTGTTAAATTAAGCTGCAAATTATTAATTATAAAACTTGACCCTGTTAAAAATTGATTGCAGGAGGAACAAAGCCTTGATCAAGGAGTTGAGCGTCCCTCGCCCTGGCACGAATGACCTCTTCTTCCCAACTCAGTATTCTCAATCATTTATCACTCAGTGCGTTGCTTGTTTATGGAAACAACACTGGTCATACTGGCGAAATCCACCTTATACAGCCGTACGGTTTTTGTTCACCACCTTCATAGCTCTTATATTCGGGACAATGTTCTGGGACGTCGGTTCTAAATGGTAAGTAAGCTGATGACTGACAACACACAATCAACACAGTACTACAAGTTTATCATTATTTATTGAATTGTTAATAATGCATGCTCATTGAAATTCAGGAGAACACAACAAGATTTGTTCAATGCCATGGGTTCTATGTATGCTGCTATCAACTTTTTAGGATTTCAATATGGCTCGACCGTACAGCCAGTGGTGTCCATTGAACGAACAGTCTTCTACAGAGAAAAAGCTGCTGGGATGTACGCAGCTTTTCCATATGCATTCGCTCAGGTGAGTATTGTCTATAAGATTGGTTTTAACACGTGTAAACTTACTATTCAGGTTGAAATGAAGCTTACTTTCTTTTTTTTTCTTCTTTGTTACAGTTTCTGATTGAAGTCCCATATGTCTTGGTACAATCCATCATATATAGTGTGATTGTGTTTGCAATGATGGGATTCCCATGGAGTGCTGAAAAATTCTTGTGGTTCCTGTATTTCATGTTCTTCTCATTGTTGTACTACGTCTCATACGGCATGATGACTGTTGCTGTTACCCCGAATCACAGTATTGCAGCCATTATCTCTACTTTCTTCTACTCAATCTGGAATATCTTCGCAGGATTTCTCATCCCACGTCCTGTAAGTTCACCAAATTATTATTACTACTGCTTATGAATGAATGATCAGTCTCTTTTAATTATTTATTATACTGTTCATTATTATTAAATATTAACCTACCTGATGATCACTCTGAACTCATATTGTATGTATGTTATAACAAATGCAGAGAATGCCTATCTGGTGTAGATGGTGCTACTGGGCAACTCCAATGGCTTACACTCTTTACGGTCTCATCATATCACAATACGGAGACATACAGGAGCAGATGCAGAGTGGAGGAACAGTTGTAGAGTTCTTGGGACAATACTTTGGGTTTGAACGCGACATGCTTGGGCCAGTTGCGGCTATACTCCTTGGAATCGTCCTTCTCTTCATTTTCATTTATGGCTACGCCATTATGACATTCAACTTCCAGAGGAGATAATGAAATGTTACCCTGCCCAACATTGAAATTTTGAACCAAAGATCGATCGATAACAACTGTTGAGGTCTCTCTCTTTGTAATTATAGTAACTACTCTTTGATTTATTTATTTCGGATCATGATTATGTGTTTTGTAATGTGATAAAGCAAAGACGAGATTATGTATGTAAATTTATCAGGCCAATTATTCTATAAATAGGTCTTATTCTACTCAATCTAATATTAGTTTATACCACTGAAATTCACCTGATTAAATCTAGCCCATTAAATAATTTCAAAGCAAATGTTATTAGCAAATGGACAATTTTGCCCTCTCATGAAAATCACAGTACTGTTCGGGTGATTTCGCTATGATTTTCAATTCACTCTCTCTTTCCGGATGTCGTATATTTGAATCCCCAATGACTTTCAAGCTCTCGGTTTCTATTTTACCACTTTGCTGCTCTCCTATGAAATACTACTTCATTTCCATCTCTGTTGATTTTACAGCGCTCTTCGCAAGTGCTGCTCATTCTCTCCATTATATTGTTGGCTACTTGGTGATGCAGAAATTTGGTTTTATCCTCTCTCACTGGCGGGCAGGATTCTTTCTTGAGTTTTCTTAATTTATTGATTTTTATCAGAAGGATTAAGAAGTAGACTCACTTTTTACTGACCATTTTCTCCTGTACATTAATTAATGGTTCATATTCAGTTAGAATGTTAGATTGGTTTTGATGGCTAAGATTTATCGTACAAGTATAATTGATGTTAGCATAGTACAAACTGATCTCTAGAAATTTCCTATCTATTATCACATGTCAAATGCAGTTTGTCCAATGTTTTTGTTGTGATTTCAAGCTGGTTGCAACATGATACGACAAATTCTGATAGGATATATCAAGTGAATGTTCCTTTCGGGTAGGAACGGAACTCCTTAGAATAGAGAAGGAAGACGGGTTGGGTTTTCTATAAGCAAATATATGACTCCAACAATAAGAAATTAGATTCCACCAACAAGACAGTTTACAATGCACCCAACCACAAAGACTACCAAGATAATATTCAGAACGTGATATACAATATATGGTACATAAAAGGCACAACAGTCGGAAAGAAAATGCACCGAGAACCCTCGAAACCAGTCATGCTAGTCTTCAAAGTATCACAACATGTTCGTCTTCCTTGCTGCCTCTTCCATCTCTCTACGCTACCTCTCCAAAATCTGAATTATCAACATCACCCATTTTGTCTTGGCTAAGGAAAAAAAAAAACCGCTTAAGAACTGCGTCGCCCATGACATCCTATACTTCTCACATAAGTTTACTTTTGAGAGCTTTCTCCTTGGATCTTTTTCCCTTGTAGATTATCATTATAATCATCTCAAGAATGAAAACTGCCGCTGCCTTTAATTGTTGGTCCAGGGGTTAGTGTTATGAACTATATCTTTAGAGTTTGATGAAAATATCTATATCGTATTGTAAGATAGTTAGATTTCTAATCATTGAAAATTGTATTTTCAGAATAAGGTCAGTCTGGCATTCTGAAAAACTTTATCAATTTTGTCAAGTGATAGAACTAGACTAGTGTTGATTTGAACAAGACTAAATCATGAAGAAAGTCCAAGATCAAGAAGGCATTTGATGTAATCCGACGGATTCTACAAGATTAATTATGACTTACTCCACAGGAATTAGTTTGAAAATACTTAGTGAATTTAAGAGTAAAAGACCACGAAACAAATCTCCAGACTAAGTCGCAGAGGTGTGCGGTAGAGTTGTTCTCTTGGGGATCTGCAACAATGTGACTTTTTTCCTTCTCCTTGAGCCCTCAGGTTTGTCCGTATGGATGGTTGAGTACGGTTGCGCACCATTTACAAAAATATTCCAATGCATGTTCTCTTCTATCATGAAACTCTCAGCCAGTGAGTATAGCTGCTCAACATTGTCTATTTCAGTGCGAGCCAAGGCTGCGGCAAAATCCCTGTTAGTGAAATTCTTATAAAGTGTTTCAACCCTGAAATTGAGAGGTTGCTGCTGCATATTTAAGACTTCCGTGTTGAAGCGTTTCTAGAATTCTCGCAGGGATTCGCCTTTGCATTGGAAAACAGACTGGACGCTGCTAGTACTTTACCGGCCGTTCAGTGCAGGGCGGGTATATTTTAAAATTTTATTGCACTGATTATCACCGATTAAAAAGTTTGTTACCTTAAAACATTAACAAACGAATTAATCGGCGTTTCGTTCATCCCTTTATAACCTTTGATAAACGAATATGCCACTACGCATTACAATTCAATTATTTGAACAGTTCAAATTCGAATCTAGGCAAAACCATGTCATCTGATTCTCAAACAACGTTTACATGCAAATAATTAAGTAACGTAAGTAAACATGATTGCCCTTACACATCAACCTTTGCCCTTGCAATCATTATCTGAATCTTACCTTATAACACTTAACATTTGCTCACCTTAAAGATTCGTGACAATACAATATAATATGTGCGTAAGTAAATTTATATGACAGTAAACAAAAGAGTATCGTATTGCCTATTTGTTGCAGCGTGATATTGCTAGCCTCGTCTTTCCAGATCAATACACCGCATCAAATCTTCGCATCAAGGTTCTTTAGTTTTCTTCGTGATCAACACCCCGTCTTTCTCTAACTAACCATTTAGATTTCAGACTGCATATGTGGGCACGTGAGATTCAAGAATAAACTACTAACTGGAAAAATCCACCAAAGCTATGGTGGACAGGGCGGCAGTTTTGGTATAGGAGGAGGAGAGTTTTTCTTTCCAGAAACAAAAATAATGAGAGAATGAGCAACAACAAATAAAAGTGGTAGAGTTTCTTTTATAAGGCATATGGCCGGCCCTGTAGTGTATGTTGGAAGAGATTTTCACTTTTCCAAATTATTATCCCATAACGCAACTACATCCCTTTCCTTTCACAACTATTATTTGATTTCTTTTCCAAATTAATTTATAATGGCAATCAACATAGGAAATTAATTAAGAGTATTAGAATGAAAATTCTAACATCTCCTAATCTATTTAGTATTTCAATTAGTGAAGATTTTCAATGCTATTTTTGCGTCGAAAAATAACCTAAAAATTACTTGAAAAAGAGTTCTCATAATGCACAAACATATTAAAATTGACCAATTGACATTTACTAACATCATATGTCACTTTTAAAATATATTAAGATATAAAATAATTATTTAAATAATATTTTATAGTCATAATAGTA
>JAYMSH010000563.1:0-10597 GCA_036897905.1 Aragoa cleefii | reverse complement strand
ACTTACACAAGCACTTAAAGAACACAAGGAAAGAAGGCGAAAGGATAGCAATGCGGTAATGACCATGGTCATTAAACAGTCAAAGCCTTCAGTTACTCGTCAATCCCGTTTGGGGACAGAAGAGCTGTTCATGGCTATTGATCCAGACACAAAGCAGCTGCTGTACTACGAAGATAGGGATAACTTGAAAGGAACACTCACTCTTGACAAGACATTGCTGATAGATAACACTTCCATGTCTCTTCACAACGACAAGCAGGTTCAATCTTGTCTTATGATGTGCTATGTTCTGTCGCGTCATCTATGGATGACATACTACCCACCCGCACCAGAAAAAAGGTCCACTCCTAGAAGCAATAGGGAAACAGACAGAAGACGTTGTTTATGCTTATTCCAGTAACTTGAGTAAATGTTTAAAGACTGGTGGAGAAACAACACCCTTTGTCCTTTCAACCTTTTTAAAACTAATACATCTCTCGCTGGTAATTGCTGGGTTGTGTATTTGTATGTGCGTCTATCTTATCACCACATATTCTTTCCTCTTTGATGATGCTTAGTGAGTTGGGTCGTAACTGGTTGCTTGGAGCTTTTTTATAGTGTGTTCCAGATAATTCTGTTACTTACACTAATTTCCTGATTCTATCTATTATTTAATGTTCTGTGCAGGATTGTTATATTGACATATGCTCTCCCGAAGTTCTCAGCCTTTTCACTGACAATTTTGACTATCAACATCTACGTCGTCACTTTGTCAAGGGGTTGCTTCTTGATGATGTACGTATTAATAGTACATATTCCTGGTCACTTGGAGAAATCCATTTATACTCTCCCTCTACCTCTTTGTCATGGCACTGAAATATTAGTAATGCCACAGCCAAAGTACGATGACACCGCCATTAACTTTGTTCCTGCCTTAATGTGATAATTTATTTGCTTCAGCATGCATTCTCTGTCACATATTCACAAGATATGTTGGAAAATTACTTTCAAACTCTTGATGCATCCTCTGCCACGTATTTACTAGATATGTTGCAAAATCATTTTCAAACTCTTGATGCATCCTGTCAAATACTCTTGATTAGTTCGAAGACATAAGTTGTTTCAACCATTCAGAGTTTTAGCTGTGCTAAAATTTGTCTCTACGCCTGTCCAATGAGTCAGTCTTCATCCAGTGGGCAGTTATTTAACTGAGTTTTTTTTTTGGTCTTCAGATTATGGGTTACAAGATCTTCACCCATAAAATTCATTCAAGTTACGCGGCTAGGGTTGAAATTTTTCGGAGTTATGATACCATCAGTAAAGATATAATACATAGGTGGACTTATCCTTTGGTACCCGATGTCCAGTTTTTCGGAAATAGTGCAAGCAAGCTGGAAAGACAGGGAATGTATCGAGCACCAGGTAAAAAGCAAACATATGCAAAATTTGTATTTAGCTGTACAGAGATAATAAGGGAAAATGGATGGATTTCTAATTAAGTCCCTACTCCTGAGTACAAGAACTTGAGTGTGATCTGAAGTTAAACCTTCCCAAATTTATCGCATGTTTAAATTTAGCTGCTAAGGATTGGTTCCAGAATGGATTTCTGAATAATTTATATCCTTATTTCCTAGAAGACAGAGCAAGCAGATTTGGTACTGTTTTCTTTTTGAAATTATGATACTCTTATCCTGAGTTTTTAGTGCTGGATAAGTTTCTGCTCACATGTAGTTTAATGCACTGGAAATGACAGATGAGATGGTTGACTTCAGTTAATAGAATTTCGGAATTTTTCCACAAAATATCGCTTAGTTAATACCAGAAGAAGATGCAAGTTTTATAGATCTTTGGCACTTCTAGTGCTACATCTTCCAGTTTGAAATTTCTTCTCTGATCTTTTTTGCGTACAGATGAACCTGTATCTGCTTTTATGAGAGCAAAAAAAGTAAACAGCAGAAGTCTTCCCAACACAAATGATATTTAATAAGCATGTTCATTTTATGGATAATAACGGGCTTTTCTCTTCGTATTCTTCTTCCTATTTGTTGATTTTGCCTTCGTCGTCGTCGTCCTTCCTGTTCTCACTTAGGTTTTGACTGCTACTCTGCTCCTGACACCAAGTTATATTAACATAGGCACATTTGAACCTGTACTGTTTAGCAGCTATATGTCTTGTTGCATGGGATTTATGCTTAATCTAATCTCTACGCGGAGAGAGTTTTACTACCATTTCATGTTGCTGTGGTTTCCTGTATTATCTTCTTATAGTATTGTTCATTTTACAGATGTGGAGCTTGCACGATCAGCCCAAGTCGGTCCATTTACTGTGATTGGAAATGGCACCAAAATTGGAAGCTATAGTAAAGTTTCGAACTCTGTCATTGGAGAAGGTTGTATAATTGGATCAAATGTTTCAATTGATGGTTGTTATATTTGGGATAATGTTACAATTGAGGACGGCTGTAAGCTCCAACACGCAATAGCTTGTGATGGGGTCATAATGAAGTCCGGATCAGTTCTGGAAGCTGGCGTCGTCTTGTCTTTCAAGGTATTCTTTCTTGAAATGCCTCATGATGGTAACTTTTGTTTAATACTTTACCTGTTTCTTACAGATGATTATGTTAATTGTTCTTTTTTGACAATAAGAATCTCTAGTCTGCAGTTATGTATAATGACACATAGTCAATTACTTAAGTTTTGGTTTATAAAATTATAAATACACGAACCCTGAAACTCTTCGTTCCTCCAATTGCTTCTCTACATATTATTATGCATCTCTAGTGATCAACATATTATGACCAGATCTTAACTTTTTTTTTTGTTTATTGTAAAACTGACTATTATCTAGGTCTTAGCCTGTTGCTTGTTTACCTCAGGAACTCTCAGGTTCTGTATTGTAGTGCATTGATGATTATATGAAAACTAGTGTAGCTGAGTCTGCTGATATCTGTTATCATACTTTTCCCTGAAAAAACCTGTGCGGCGGAAATATGGTTGATAGAAAATCTTATTTGTTGTTTCGTTTTTTCTTCTCCCCCACTCCTCTTTCTCCTTTGTTTGGCTCGAGTTTTCGAGTATCTCATTGCCTGTTGCTATGCAGGTAATAATTGGACCACAATTTGTTGTTCCTGCTTACTCGAAGGTGTCTTTACTCCAACAACCTGTCAAACAAGATAGTGATGAAGAGCTGGAATATGCTGATAATAGCAGTGGATTCATAGAAATTCCATGTACTGTTTCGAACTAATGTCTTACTGATTTTTCGTTACTTTTTTCATATTCTTTTGATAGGCAACTCAAAGCTCTTCCTTTGGCACTATGGCCTTTTATGTACAACGAATGAATTTGTTCTGTAGTTTCGTTATTCTTGTCACCTATTTCTAAGTTCAAAAGCATTCTTGATTATGACGGTGACAAGATACAAATTCATGATGTGCATATGCTCTCATTCACCTTTTCACGTGCCTCTAATTCAATTAATAGTAAAGATGCTGCTCAAAACACATATCAATTTGTACAATCACTGTACAAACACGTATCAGTTTGTACATATCAATCTGTACCTAAATTGACCCTTGTTGTATGTTCTCTCACTGCAGCAATATCTAATGCACCTGACAGTCTGGAAGACAGCTTGAGGTCTGAGTCATCTGATTCACAATTACAGCCCGCAGCTGAGGTTCATCTTTTCGTTATTTTCTTATCCCGTTTATGTGATTAAAATTTTTAAGCAGCTAAAACTTGGCCTTAATTTTTTGTGTATCTTTTGAATGAGAGATAATATGTTATTGGTAAGAAAACCACTAAGTTTTTTGTTTTTGTCCCTTTACTTTCTTTATTTTTTTCCCCTTTCTAATTAGTCTGATGAATGGGTGTAGCACTTCCGTAGACGTATCTGCTAGCTTTTTCTGCTGGAATTCCTACACGAGGATTAATTCTAGGAGTGTTGTATTTGTCTAATTTTTCATATATTTTTTGAATAAGACATGATAAAATATTGGTAAGGAAACCACTTTTTGGTCTGGTGAATTGGGTAGTACTTCCGTAGGTTTATTTGCTATAGATTTTTTCTCCTGGAAATCCAACATAAGGATTAAATTCTGGGAGTCTAGTTGTTTTTGATAATGTCATATGATTGAAATATACACATGTTATAAACTGTATACAAATGTTCATTCGTTTTGAATACTGATATGGTGGTGGAATTTGAGGAGCAAACCCTATTGTTCTTGATCTTGACTATGCACCAGGTGATGAAATAGAATAACAATGAAAACTTATACCCAATTACCACGGTGTAGATGTCCATAATTCAGGACTTCTAAGATACCAGTTTATTGACAGTTCCTGGTTTGCGAAAATTTTGTTGCTTTATTCATTTAACGGGATTTTTCGAGTATCCTTATCTATATGATGTTGCGTCCTGAAGTGAGCAATTTAAATGAGTAATCTGATTGTGCCTTCCTCGGTTACCTTGTTTCTTCGATCTCTCGCATTTCACAACTCTTATTGTCTTTTATAACCTGAAATATATGATAATGTGAATGACTCTCATGGTAGTCAATTCTTAGAAGGAACCGGTTACATATGGTTTCTTAACATCAACGTACTGACCAGGTTGGTAATGGTGGGGTTGGATTCATTTGGTCTGTTAGCGAGGCCGGACATGAAGAAGAATGGAGGCATTCAGTAGCACCAATACCTGCAGATAGACTTGTTGACATTATAAAAAATGCGACAGATGAACTCGAGATATCAAATGAAGATGGAAATGTTCTCCCACTTTCCGGAGAGCTAGAACCTAGTTCTGTTGATAATGATTCTGATGAAGATGTTGGAGATGACTATGTCCATTTCCAGAAAGAGGTACATGCTTGTTATGTTGATTTGGATACATGGAGGGTGCTTAAAGCTGATCTCGTGTTTCATTATACTGCAGGTTGAAGCAACTTTTCTTAGGGCTGTAAACGAAGATGTCAAAGATGAACACGTCATCTTGGAAGTGAATTCACTGCGGTACGATCTGATGGTTACTTATCTGGCCTTTCCTTCCTAATTTACAGGAATCTTAGATTTAACCCAACTTATGGAGTCAATATTTTGGATTCATGATGATTGCTTGCGTTGATTGAGTATTTTTACTGCTGTGTAGTATTTATTTATACTCATTTAACCTTTTCACAATGTTCCATATCTCTTCTAGGAATCCAACTCGAATTTTCTCTTTAGGGTGCCTTGGTTTTGGTTTTCCATCTTAAAACATTATGGCCTCATGTCTGACATTTTTACTACCTATCTTTTATATAGTACTCCCTCATATTCGAAATAAATGAAGTTCTAGCAAAATGAACTATTTTAATAATATATGAAGTTCTAGGTGTTTTGTTGTACTTTCTTCCTATTTTACCCACTGGAATCTCTCTTCAAAGGGCAAGTGGGGCTCAACTAACTTATTTTTTTTCCTCATCTATACATTAATCAGGGGTAACATGGGGAACAAAAAAATCTCCTTATTTTCAAATGTTTTTGCTAGAACTTCATTTATTTTGAATATGAGGGTGTATTTGTTAATGACTTCTACAATAACTCATGAGACAATATATTTTTCTTGTGGTTTCTTTACATACCTTAACTTCTATTTAGTATGCCTAACTTTCTTATTTCCTAACTTTCTTATTTCTTTTCCATCTAATATTCTGCGTGATTTCTCCATGGTATATTCAAATGATCCTTTTATGGCTCAGGTTGTCCTACAATCTGACTTCTACTGATTGTGCTAGTGCGTTGTTCTATTCTATGATGAAATTAGCATTGGATACTCCGCATGGTCCTAGTAAGTTTTGCCCCATTCGTCATTAATTTCTCCTTTGTTTTTTCTTCTGTTATCTATGGGACCCTTTTTCTTGCGGTAAACATATGATACAGTTTGAACTATTGTTGTGTTATTAGCAAAAAAACTGTTCTGCCATAGTAATTTAGAAGTCGATATCTATAGTCTTCTTTTTTCCCTGGGCCGCAGTGTATTATGAGATCTTAATGTACTTGCAGGCGAACTTCTGAGAAATGTTACCAATGTGATTACAAAATGGAAGAATCTTTTGAAGTATTACCTCCCAAGCATAAACGATGAGGTTGGTACACTGAATTTATACATTATTCCGTCATTGATCCAATTAGGTGTAATGGTGGCCATGCTAATTTCCGAATGAAAGATCTCCTACCATTTTTCATCACTCTTCATAATATTACAGACATATTTTTACAGTGAATTTCAATATTTCATATTATGTCGGACTGTCGGTTATGGCCGTTTCATAAATTTCAAATGTTCTTTTCCATGACGTAGTTAAATTGCAGTAAAGCGATTGCTCAATTCCGCTTAGAAACTGAAAATAAATCCATGCAGGACAAGATTGTAATAATAAAGCATGAATCGCTACCTCATGGTACCTCACTGACTTAAGTTGAATCTGCATGTGTTGTTTTCTCGTTTAATATATCCAAACCCCCATAATCCTGATGGTACTCTGACAAGATTCAGTTTCGATCTGCTCAGATATGAATCATTACCTATTGCATTTCGCCCCCGGTTAAGTGGCTGTAATGTTTTGTGCTTGACAGAAGGTCCAATGAGGCAAGATTCATAATCGAATTTGAGAGTCCTGTTATGGTAGATTGGTTTCTGTTATGTGCTTGCAAGTGTTGTTTCGGCTAGCAATGTCTTCTTAATCTCTGTACCAATTGATTTTGGGCGTACTAATATTTTGATTAGTTAGATTTCCACAATTTCACCGTCTTATCCAAGTTCGGTGTTTGACTCTTACGTTGTCATGCGGATTTCTTGTGTTACCATAATTCACTTCACTCGTATAAAATTTGCTATATTACATTCTATCCTGTTATTTCTCAGTGTTTAATTAGCATACATTCATCTCTCTTGATTCTCAGCTATTGAAGTAAAGTAGGTGGAACGTGCATGCATATAAATGGATGTAAGTAGGTGGAAGTGAACCAATACATAACCTCACTCATTTTTTTTAATATTACAGATCGAGGTGATCTTGAAATTTGAAGTAATGTGTTTAGAGTCCACAAAGGAATACTCTGCTCAATTTATGCAGGTAATTCGTCTTTTCCTGTTTTGTGTAAAATCGTTGTTGCATTTGGTCCTCAATCAGTAAGATCGTACTGCATGCACCTGCTTCTTGTCTCTAGACCCTACTTATAGCCAGTTCATATGCATTGATTATAATGAATCTATTGCAGTAAGATAAATAATTGAGGAATATAGCTGGTACACACATGCATATAATGCCTAACTTCCATGGGGACCTTGAATGCGGAAAGATCCATGATTACTGGAAGGGTTTGGCGAACCACACATCAATTAAGAATTGACCTACAGTTGGAATAACCTTTGTGACAAGAGTGATTTAGAATTGTCTTAATTTGAATCTACTAGTTGGACAGGGTTTCATTTCATCCTTCGAGGTCTGAATTTAAGAATGTTCTACCTTAAATTATATCGAACCTGCCAGATTGTTAAGTTATGTGTAAATAAGATTTCAACGATTGCGCAACTAAACAAAGTATATATTGAGTCGTGGTGACATGATCACTGCTTATGCTGCTTTTCTGTGTCAATTTTGTTAAGAGCACTTCCACAATTTCCTAATATATGGATCTCTCTCTCGTTTCAGGTTTTGCACAACCTATATGAGAACGATGTACTGCAAGAAGAGGCTATACTCAATTGGGCAGCCGAAAAGCAAGAAGCTGACGAGTCGGATAAAGTTTTTCTGAAACAAGCAGAAAAATTCATTGAGGTGAGTAACCATTAGCTTTCGTTTGTGGTTTAGCGTGCAATATTTGCCTTTGGGGAGGATTTGGTGGGAAATTCTTGCTTATACCAGGTTTGGAAAGTCTCATAAAACTTAGCCGCCACAACTGGTTTTATATTTCTTGTCCCAATTTTGTAAACGACATGACAGATTATTCCAATGCATTATAAACTCGGTTGGAGCAACAATCATCCAACTTGGTTTTGATTCTCTCCGCTTAACGTTCTCATACATTTGACATGTCATGCAGTGGCTGCAAGATGCATCAGAGGAGGAGGACGATGACGAGTGAAGGAACTTGTACAGGACCAGGAGCCTGGTGTTCGGGCTTATCAGCAGCTTTACGTCCAAGCGCATCATGGCCATGTTTGCACCTTTAGAAACCACACAGGGAAACTAAATTGCTACTATTTGAGTTGATCTTCTGCTGTAAAGACCTATTTTCTTGTAAACGGTGGTTGTAGTGTTTACATACAGAGATACTCGAGTTTTGGTGAAGGATGAATCTTCTTCAACATGAAAGTTTTAACTCACAAATCGCAGAATTAATGCTGGCAAGTCATGTCCGAATGATAGTATCCATTAACAAGCTTTGTCAAGAAAACCAAAATGATAGCTAATTCAAACATGAACAAATGAGAAAAGGAACTGGATACCATATGTATTACTGGTGGTAGGGTGTGAAATGAATCAACCCGATTCACAATGGATTGATCCATTTATATCAGGTTCTCTTTTGAATCCATCATCATATAAGATTTTGATAATTTAGTCTAATCAATTTTCTTTTTTTACGGAAAAAAGGACTAAGTTCTTGCCATATTAATTTTAAGTGTATTGATCCAATCCGATTCAAACAGATCCGTCGACCGAATCCAATCTTGATCGGAATTCACCAAATAAATAAGACTTTTATTGTGAATGTGATCGGATATGATCCAAATTGACACTCTTAAGTTTGCACATATTGCAGTCACTCACAACTCACTGCCACCAGGAAAATCTCACAATTGTTGCCGCAACCAGATCGGTAAGCTTGCAACTATGGCATCTATTTTTAAAAATCTCTGCAACCAGATCGGTAAGCTTGCAGCTATGGGATTGTTGCAACTTTTGTAAATACCTAGAGGAGTAGCAAATAACACTAGTGCCATCGTCATTGCAATTCAATTATTCCTAATGATAGAGAGGGAGACATCTCTCCTGCAGAAGGTAGAGAGAGAGAGAGAGAGAGAGAGACATTGGAGGGATGTCTGTCACGTCTGCCTTCGACCTGTGAACCAGTGATCCGTGGCTCCGGATCAGCCCGACTTTGATCCGCGAAAATTTGAATGGACTTGACATGTTTCTTTTTCTTCGGGACTTTTAGACTCTTCAAATAGATTGGACTTCCCATGCTTTCAAATATTATAACTTCTTTTCATTGTCCGTAAGAAAGTTTTATCTTATCCCCCTCAATTTTCCCTTAGATCGATCATAAGGAGCTGAAGGGATAAAAATGAATATTTTCGAAAAAAACATTTCAGCCCATATGTTTGAAATGAGCTTAAATTAGAACGATCTTAAATTTAAGTTTTAAAATAAAATGTATGTACGAACAATACTTTGCGAGAGATTGAAAGACGGAACAAATATGAGATCACATAAAATTTAGATTTCCAACTGCAATTTTCAGAAAAGAAAAGGAGAAACAAGACAGAGCAAAAGCTCGGCCAGTCTAATCGCTGAAAAGGAATGTGGCTAAAACAAACTTCATGCCAGGAAACAACAAACTCCATCCCACCGTGCTCCAAACCAACCCCCCCTTCCTCCATGTTTCCCTAATGAATTTCTTGTTCATGGAGTCCCCCACCTCAATTGATATCAGATTTGTAATTTTGTCTAGATCTGTTTTTTCGATTGGGGGAGGAAAGGGATGAAGGTGGTGGTGTTCGCCAAAGGCGGCAGTACTGGTGGTAGGAGGGAGAAGTGAGGATGATTTTGCCATGTTTATTGAGGAAGTTGGAAATGGAATTGTGAGGAAGTAACAACACGTAATTGGAAGGAGAAGTTTTAGGTTGGAATTTAGTTGTCCAGATTTTCAATTTTTTTCCTCTTTAAATAACTGATAATTACATTCAAAACACTAATATTTATATTTACAATTCAAATAATATAAAACGGTTGATACCTATTTTTAAATTACTGATTTTTACACATAAAACACTGATTATTAACTTTAAAATACTGAAGATTAAATCGTAAATATTTACGTTTAAAAAGTACAAAAGAATGACACTAACGAGTAGACATAAATCACTGATATTTAAAGTTAAAAGATTGATATATATATTATAAATATTTAGACGTAAAACACCGATAGTTATACGTAAATTACTGATTTTAATATTTCAAAAACTGATTTTTTAAGTCTACAATTTCAATTTATTCCACTGACACTTAGCTTTAAATAACTGATATTTCGTCTTGCATCACTAACGTTTACACATCAGAGAAAATCACTTATGTTTTGAGTTAAATCACAGATGATTAAACTTAAATCAATGATGTTTATAATTCAAAGTACTGATAAATTGTAAGATTACTACTCCTTATTTTTCTTTAAGAATCAATTTTATTATATTTTTAGCCCGTCTTTCGATTTTTCGCAACAACAACAAACTCAAAATCTCGTCCATAGGCAGGGTATGAGAGGGTTAGATGTACGCAGTCTTACCCTAAAGATATGAAACTGTTTCCGAAAGAAACCCTCGGCTCACTGATTTTTTTTAAAGTGG
>JAYMSH010000562.1:0-10598 GCA_036897905.1 Aragoa cleefii | reverse complement strand
GTATCAGAGCTATAGAAATAACTCTACATTGATATCAGAGCAGGTGAATATTTTCCTTCCATCATTATTTTCCTAACATGTGCATTAATTCCCTTTTACCCCAGTCAATTTCCTTACTCAAATAGTATTGAACATTACACGTCAATACCTGTTGGGACAACTTTGTTTTTACTTGCTTATCAAGTAATAATGTGAATTATTAGTCCGTCCTGTGTGAATATAAGCCTGGCACATAATTCAGTTTTTCCTTCTTGAATCATTATATTTCGTAACATAAAAAAAGGGAGAAAAAAATGGAAGCTACAACATATTATTGAGTGAATAAGAGAAGAAGGAAGCTAAAGCTTTCTTCAAAAAACTAGATGGTGACGATGATGGGAAAGTTAGCCTGCAGGAATTGGCAAAGTATTCTGGGCTTATAAAGAATAAATCATTCCTGAATTTCGACGAGGACAAGGACGGAGTACTGGATTTCGAAGAAGTTTTATCCTTATATTTCTACAAAGAAAAGTAGGGCGAAACTCTGAAGAAATACAAGCCAGGAAAGCAACATTGCAGCCGTTGTGATGTTAAGCAACACTTGCCGGACTTTTCGTGCTTTTTTTTTTATTAGAGAAGGGGAAAAAGAAGTTGTACAATCTTTGTTGTGACTGTTATAGCCCTCAAGGAGGTGTAGAGTCGAAGCACAAACATGAACACGAGCAGAGGTGTATGTTGAATCATGAATCTTTGGCCTTGCTCAAGGTGTTGAAAGATGTTATACTAGATAAAGTCGAAATGGTATGTAAGTACTTATTTATATATACTTTCCGTTCTAGGAATAGAGAGCATAATTAAGTTGCTCTACAAGCATTTGTGCTCGCCCTGCTGAGCCACAGTACGGATCCAAGGAGGGTAGTTGCTGCTGATTCCCACGTCACTGAAAAATAAATAAATAAAAAATACTTGCCCTGCAAAGTTTGTTTGTGCTTAATTTATGAATCCCTTGTTATTGATTTGATCAAGCATACATATATTTTCCTGCAGGAAATGAAGCTGCAAGACATAAAAGAGGCTTATAAGTTACATGGGGTGACATCCGGTATTGCCGGGTCGGCCTCACAGGTGTCCGGGTGTTCGTTTATGTGATAATTGATCTTTAGAAAGGCAGATCTGCATATCAAGGTCAAGAAATTCATGGAGAGATGAAGAATCGATCATTATGTAGAGAAAAAAAATGTACTACTGTTATTTTTTCTGTACTGTTAATCGTCTTTTCTTAGTTTTTCCTCATGCTATATTGTACTTATTGGTGTTATTTATATGTAATTTTAATTTTATTTTTAGTTATCTATCTTGAGGAGAGGTATAAGACTGAAATCAAATATTCGATGAACGTGTATGTTTTGTTTTGTGCATAGTCATGTATACGCCAAAACATACACGTTCATCGAGTATTTGATTTCAGTCTTACACCTCGCTCCTAATCGAATGCTCCTAAACTGTTGAAGATAAGGAGTGTAGTACAACAACAATACACTTTCCTTGAAATTGATGGTTTTGTAAGTTACGCAGAAGTTTATTGTGATGTTTCGTCGATCAGTCAACCTAGGCGACCTGATGAGGAACGGCCTGGAGGGTTTCAACTGGTGATCATGTACGGCCTAGGGACGGAAAAGGAACAACTCCAGACGAGGCGGGGAAATAATCTGAAAGCAAAGAAAGAGTGCGTTAACTGTAAGCAAAGAAAGAAGGCGTTAATATGTTTCGTGCATCAATTCGTTAGGTTCTTCATGAGTGGTGTGTGAATAAGTTAAACGTTCTTCTTTGATAGAGTAAGTTTTCAAAATCGTCCAAGAACAAAATTCACGAAAACATTGTTGGTAGATTGCAGTCTTGTATACAAGTAGCAGCGGAGTCATCAATAATATTGCGCAGCTGACATCACATTGCTTACGTCGTCATGTTATGATTAATCAACGTCACGCATGAATAAGACTAGTACACGAACATGCTTCGAAAGTTCATTCAATAAAAGAGCGTGACAAGTTGTGCTTGAGGGACAAACTGATGGATTTGCAAGTCAAGTTGTTAAGAAAATACTAAGTCAAGTTGTTAAGAAACGTGTTGGAATTATATGTAACCAACTTGAAACGTCGTCTTGTTAGGCCTGCACAGTACAGAATTCAGTGTTCATAAATATATCAGAAATTTTGATAAGAGTTATAAACCTGTATTCATTCTGCATTTTATTCCTGGTTTTAAAAGAAAAGGAAAAGAAATGGAAGGGTTGAAACTTGAAAGCAATTGCGGTTAATAGCTACAAGCAATGGAGTGAAGAAGAGAGAAGAATTCTTCAAAAAACTAGATGACAATGGGGATGGAATAAAGAAATTGAAGGATTCCGGGCTAATAACGAATAGTCATTCCTGACGTTCGATCAATTCGACATGGACAGTGACGGGGTACTAGATTTCGAAGAAATTCTATCCTTGTATTTCTATAAACACAAGTCGGGCGAAATTCTGAAGAATTATAAGCCAGGTAACCGAAGGTGCAGCCGCTGTGATGATAAGCAACGCCTGCCGGACTTTTCGTGCTTCTACTGTTTAGAGAAGGGGAAGAGGAAGTCGTACAATCTTTGCCACGACTGTTATAGTCCTGATGGAGGTGACGAGTTGAAGCACGAACATGAACACGAGAAGTGGTGCATGTTGAGTCATGAATCCTTGTCCTTGCTCAAGGTTTTGCATGTCGTACTGAATGAAGTCGAGAAGGTAATTGCTAGCTCCACTTGTTTTTATAGAGTTGTAAATAGTATAACGACTAACGAGTAAAATCCAGGGCAGAACTAAGAATTATAATTAGGGGTGAAAGAAATATAAAAAAAAATAGCTTGGAATGAGAGGTGGGCAAAGTATAAGACTCATAATGTTTTCAAAGGGGGCGACCACCTGCATTCCTGGTTTTGCCCCCGGTGGATTAAAATATATAGTATGACCGTTCAAAAAAAGGCACATGCCTTGGGGGGTGTATCTAACTCTTTTACAGGAAATATCTAATTGTTTCTTCATATATATTTATTTACTTTTACCTGTAGGAAATGAGGAAGAAAAAAGTGAAAGAGGCTTACAAGTTACTTGGGGTGACCGCCGGTATTGTAGGGGCGATTGCCGAGGTTTTGGGTGATGTTGTGGGTGGGGTTAAAAAGTGAATGATGCTTGAAAGTGAAAGTTATAGCAGCATGATGCAGATCAAGATGATGAAGAAATATGATTATTAATAATGTCGGTTATATTTATGCATCTTTCAGAACTTTAGTCCTTGTACTTGCAGTTCATCTGTAATGTAACTTTTGTTTTATTCCTTCTCGCCATTTAAATTATTTCAGAAGTAACACATATACAATGAGTTAAACGTAAACGGTCATTTATGAATAATATAGGGGGATACGCTGATCATTTAAATAATATAGAGAGGTAAATTGGTAATCTGATCTTTACGAGGAATATATGGGATAAATGGGAGAACATGTTTTAGTTATTTAGAGAAGTTCGTATCCTACATAGAAAAAGGGATGGATCCTAATTATAACGGCTTAATCACCAATGTCTAGAACAGTGTTTTCAGAGGCGTTGAACGGTGCATTTTATCTATCTCGAGGCGAGGTGTAAGCCTTTCGAATTCTTGATATTGTTATCTATTTTGAGGCGATGTGTAAGACTGAAAACCAAATACACGTCAATGGACTTGTATGTTTTGGCATAGTGTATACACCAATCTTAATCAAGTTCTCCTAAACTGGTGAAGATAAGGATTGTCGTACAGCAACCACACACTTTCCTTAATATTAATGGTTTTGTAATTATTGTGATGTTTCGTTGATCAGTCAACTTAGGTGACTAGATAATTAAGGAACGACGTCCTGGAGGATAGCAGCTAGTGGTCATGTACGGCCTAGGGACGGAAAAGGAACAACCCCAGAAAAAGCAGACATATTATTTATCCAACAGTATACAAGTAACAGCGGAGTTAAATTAAATAAATGTATATCAATACTACATATTATTGCGCAGCTGACATCACATTGCTTACGTCTTTGGACAAACTGTTTTGCTTGACAATAAAAGAATGTGACAAGTTTTGCTTGAGGGACAAACTGATGGTTTAATTTGTAGTTACTGATGTTATTATTATTTTAAATTTCCTTACTAGGAAAATTCTAAGTCGAGTTGTTAAGAAACTTCTTGGAATTGTGTAACCAACTTGAAATTTTGATAAATATATCAGAAATTTTGATAAGAGTTATTAACCTGTTTTATTCCTGGTTTTAAAAGAAAAAAATAAAATAAAAGAAATGGAAGGATTGAAAGTAATTGCAGTTAATAGCTACAAGCAATTATGGAGTGAAGCAGAGAAAAAAGAAGCTAAGGCATTGAAGGATTCCGGGCTAATAACGAATAAATCATTCGATCAATGCGACATGGACTGTAACGGACTACTGGATTTCGAAGAAATTCTGTCCTTGTATTTCTACAAGCACGAGTCGGGCAAAATTCTGAAGAATTATAAGCCAGGTATGCGAAGGTGCAGCCGCTGTGACGATAAGCAACGCCTGCCAGACTTTTCATGCTTCTATTGTTTAGAGAAGGGGAAGAGGAAGTCGTACAATCTTTACCGCGACTGTTATAGTCCTCAAGGAGGTGACAACTCGAAGCTCGAACATGAACACGAGAAGTGGTGCATGTTGAGGCACGAATCCTTGGCCTTGCTCAAGGTTTTGCATGTGGTACTCAATGAAGTCGATAAGGTAATTACTCCACTTGTTTTTATACACCAGAAAATAGTATAGTTAATTAGGAGCGGAAAAAATAAAAGAAAAGATAAAACTTGGAATGAAGGGGACACAGCACCCAAATTCCATGTGAAATATATAAAACTCAACAAATTTTTTGAAGAGTGACCACTGTTAGAGTTTATAATTATCACTTAATTAGTTCATTATCACTTAATTAGTTAATTAAATTTTTGGAGTCGTATCTTGTACAGTTTGAGTTGTACGTTTACCTTTTAATCGTAGTCAACAGTATAAAAGGAAACATATCACGTTATTCAGAAATCAATTCATTTCCTCAGATTTTATCTCTCTTCATTTTCTCCCCCAATTTTCACGAAGAAGAACCCTAGAATTCAACAACCACTTGGATCCCTGGTTCTATCCTAGCGAAATCAAATAGTACATAGGATGTTCGAATGAGGGTAGATAAACTGAAAACTCAACGAGGGATGTATGTATGTAATGTTTTTACATGAAATATCTAATTGTTTGATAACATATATATATATACCTGCAGGAAATGTTTACAAAAGATATGGTAAAGGTTTTCAAGTTAATGGGGGTGGGCGCCAGTATTGTGGGGGCGGGCGCCGCGTGTCAAACGGTCTGTGCTATCCTGTGACAATGGATCAATCGATCTTTAAATAGACAGATTGATCTCTGTTTTGAATCGTGACAAGGTATAGCAGCATGATGCAGATCAGTAATATGTTGAAGAAATATGATTATAAATGCCCGTTCATATTCTCTCATGCTAAAATAAATATGCATCTTTCAGAATCAGTAGTCCTTGTACTTTGTAATTCTATTGTAATGTAACTTTTGTTTTATTCCTAGCCATTTAAATTGTTTCAAAATTACTATACATTATCTACAATGAGTTAAAAGTAAAATAAAACATCTGCAGCGTCCCATGCAAGTACGTACTGGAGAAATTGTTAGTATGTACTACTATATATATCATTTACGTATATGCATGAACGTATCTTCGAACAACATTCATGTATTCTTCCCATTTGATGATATTGGCGGATCCAGACATTTACCTTAGGGGGGTCAAAGAAGATGACATACAATTTATTTTTTTTGGATAGTAACTGCTACAACCATAAGTCCAAAAATACTTACAACGCAATTATAATTGTTCTCGGCGAGAACTCATAGATTGGAAGCGTTGCATAATAGCTTCATTATCAACTCCATCGAAGACATCTTTCTCAATATATGTCACCGAGCTAGCATTAAGCCACGTATCTGACATCCGGTTGCGCAAACGGCTTTTGACAATCTGTTGACAGCCCAAATTAGCTGCTCTGATACCACTGTTGGAGCTGCTTTCTGATAGCTCCTGATACCAATGATGGAAGTGCCGCTGCGCTCCTCCAGCTCTGATAAAATTTTATGCGCAGCTCCCAGGAATAATTTCTCTTCTGTGGTGGACTATATATATATATTTATAATATAGAAGAGAGGTGTTACAAAATTCGCTCTAGGCACTTCACAGCTATTTCGATAGCTTTACAACAAGAGATTCTTTCACGCACACTTACAAGAGGCTCACTACTATTTCTTCTTGAGAGACTTTACGATCACGCTAGAAATCTCTAATAATTGAGTTTACGGATTTCCAACACAATCTTCATTGCAGAAAACGCCCTCTCTACGCTAGCTGTAGCGACTGGCAATGTTAATGCTAATTTGATAAGCAAATAAACCAATGGATAGACAAGGTGCCTTCTTGTTTCAACCTTTTTTTTTTTTTGCAAGGTCTCCAATGCCAACGACCTCAAGAAACTCACTGCTGGAGCGCATATCAAGAATATAAGTTTCCAGTTGATTGTCAAGAGACGAGATAATACGGACAAAAATCATTAGGATAGAGTTGAGCAAACTTGACAAGTTTTTCTTTGCAGAAAGTACTGAATGAATCCATGGGATTAAGACATCCTACATAACGAAGTAACTCACTATTTGCCTCAGAAAATCTGCTATTTAACTCCATGAGTTGTTTATCCAGGATACCATTGAACAACTCAATGCGGAAATGAGCTGTATTTGTTTTGTCTTGCGTTCCTCTCCTTCAACGCCCGCAAGCCAAAAACGCTCCATCCATGTCAGGAACTACCACTTTATGACTCAAACAAAAGGCAGAAACTTCTCTAATAAAGAATCCCATCCTTTCTCACGAAAAGATTTTAGTCTTTCCTTTAAGAAATGCACTAACCTCATGGCGTTTTCTATGTCCTGCTCTTTTCTTTGAAGGGCCATTGACAACTCATTAGCAAATCCCAATACGGTTTTCATCAAGTGCATAGTGAATATAAAATCAAAGGACTGCAATGCTTGTAGTAACATGTGTGCTATTAGACCATCCTCCGTGATAAGTTCCAATACTTCAAGCACGGACGAGAACATGGTAATGAGCCTAAGTAACGTAGAATAATGTGAGCCCCAACGAGTAGCACCAGGTCTTTGCAAATTAGATTCTTGGTGCTACTCACGTCGACTAAGAATTTCTCCTTTTTGCAAAGCTTCTACGGCTTTATCATGTTGTAGGGCTATAAGAATATCACACCTCTTGCAAGATGCTCCAACAAGGTTTGTGTTAAAGTATATAATTAGCAATTTTATTGTATTTAGATTTTATTAAATAAATTAAGTACAGTTGTACTTTGTGCTTAATCAGTTGTACATATACTAAATAACCGTTTCCAACGACTATATAATAAACAGAGCAATACGCTCCCTGTATTCAATTCATTCGTTATTCTCAGTAATAGAATCCAATTTCGACTTTGCTTTCTCCGTTCTCTTCTCTGATCAAAACACTGAGTGTTAAGATAGTTTTCCTAATTGGATCTCAATAATCTACAGAATTGCTGAAACATGGATCTCTAATCTATTGTATGTAACTTTGACAGAGCACAAATAATGTTACTGGATGAACCAGATTGACATGCAATGTTAACGATATAATGATAAGTTACACTTACATCATCAAACTAATAAACTCAAATTACTATGATACACAGATCTTTCTTCAACTTTCGAGCAGTGTGGTTACAACCATGGTTACTTCTCAAAGATATTTACGTCGACGAGTTGAACAAAATTAGTTAGTCATCCATGGTGACAAAAATATGCTCTGAAAATTCAAGAGACGACCATCCAGTGTGGTATATTTTGTAAATAGCTATTTAATCTTTTCACCAGCAGTCAAGTATGTGATGACTACTTTTGATGTTTTTCACCGGGATGCAACTTTACCTTGTCCAAGTTTTGTAATTCGTGTTTCTTATTAGTGCTCTACAGCACTTGATCTGACATGAGTTCAAGTCTGGTGATGAGATAGAGGTATGCTTTGCTGTGTGATCACTTACTTGATTCTTTGCTTGAATTTCATTTAAGTTATTTTCTTTCTTTCCAGGTGTTTATGGTGGTTGGATATTACATTACCAACGGGATAGATAGTTTTGCCTCAACAAGTTGAGATGCATTTGACTGCCAATAACCCCATTCTTAAATCATTTGTATGAGATCTTGTTTGTAATTTATGAATCTAGATGCAATTTGTGTCTCAACTTCTAGTTAAAGTGTTTGATTCATGATTGCCTAAATATCAAATTCCTCGATAAACACAACATTTACTTTACCAATGGCACTTCTGATGTGGGTAAATGATTCCGTCAAAGACGAGGAGGAATTGCCATGTTTAGTAGTAAATTACCAAATTAACCTCCTAAAAGAAACTATATTATCTGCGAAATATAATTTCCATTGTAGCTCTATTTTTTCACATGGACCGCCATGATGGAAATTATTACTTTTTTTTTTTTTTTTTTTCTTTTTGTCTCAATTTTCTATTGTATATAAATGTTTAGTTTATATCTTTCCCCATCCTATCAAAGTATATTATGTTCATAGCCCAATCGAAAAATATTTTATTATGAATCTTTAAATTGTTTCTCTTATTATTTCTTGCTGTGCAATAAGCCTTGGTGCAAAATTTATGTTATCATATTTGATTAATAGAGTTGTATAGGGCTCAGTGCTACGAACAAGTTTAGGAGATTAAATAATTGGGCAACTTAGTTCAATGTCTTCTAAGCTAGTTTTTATACTCGACTCTATAAAACTCCACACCAATAGCTAAAGTAACAAAAGGAAGACGCATGGAGAAAACTCGTGCATGAACACACATGTTTTAACATGGTTACAAATTCATTGTTCATAATTGAGAAAATATAGGTATTAACTAACATTAGCACACTGTCAATTCTAGGAAATAAGGTTGTCCCTCAGGATACCTTAAACTGAGGGTTATACCTCAAGTTATTTTGGAGTTGGGGTTGTACTTCCAGATAATTCAGAGTGAGGGTTGTACCTCCAAACAATTCAGAGCGAGTGTTATACCTCTAGTAGTAGTAAGTGAGGGTTGTACCTCCAAACAATTTAAAGTCAAGGTTGTTCCTCTAGTAGTAGTAAGTGAGGGATGTACGATGGGACAAAATATGTTGCACATATAGTAAATTGTTTTGCCTTCAAAGTAATAACTCGCAGGTGGACGAGGCGTCTAGTACGAATTCAATTTCACTTCAGAGGTCGATCTCACATGGAATCATAATGTGATTTTAAACTAATTAATTTTAATTAATTAAATCAATTAAATCTTTAAATTGTCACGAGTAACTACTTTAACTAATTAATGAAAAAATAATTTAATTATAATAACGAAATAAAAAATAAATATTTTAAGATTTTCGAATATGAGATGAAACCCTAATCGCTGATGGAACCTTTTATGTTTAGTTTCTATTTTTTTTTATTAAATACCTTTTTTTTTGTAAAAAGTTTCTTTTTTTTTTAAACTAGGCTATTTCTTTTTTTCTCTTTTATGTTCTAGTCCCTGTTATTTTTTTAATTACTTGAATCTATTAAATTTGTTTGCACCGTTCGAAATTATAAGTGCAAATGTATTTGCATGCATAATTGTATGAAGTGCATACCAAACAGTAAATTGAAAAATATTGTTTAATATGAATGAGTGATTAATTAATAAAATTGGTAATAATAACAATATTATAATGACTGTCTTATTTTGAAATTCAAAAATTTGAATCAAATCAAATTACTTATTTGATGTGAATCATGTGGTCTAAAGTTGCTTCTGGATTCTCTCTCAAACGGTTGGATTTTGGAAGCAGCTTGCTTCTTCTCCATCTTCTCGCCGGGAATTGAGACAGTCGTCGGTCTCGCTCGCCTTCTCTCAGCCGAAATCCTCCCCGTTTACGCTGCGCCTCAGCTCCCTCTTTCCTTTTTTGCGATTGAGACCTCTTCTCGTTGGTATTGGTCGATTTGCGGTTGGATTCACAGTTGTAATTTACCTTCGTCTCCGTTGTGCAGGTTCCTCCTCTCCGATCTCTTCAGCTCCTGGATGGGAAGCGTACGCACTGCTCAACATTCACGCTACGCCATCGGCTGCCTCCGGTTCAGAAAGCGATCCCGTCCACACTTTTCTGGCCGCTGCGCCGCATCCGTTCGCACGCAAGTCGGTCTTAACCGCCATTCCCAAATTTATCCACCGCGAATCCGCCATTCCATGTCACCGACACCGCTGTCTTCAGCCCGCGATTACGTCATCACGCTCCAATTCGTGCCGTCGCTGGTCGTCTCCCGTCTCCTAAGCATTCACTTTCCAGTTAAGGTAGAGAGGTAATCGCCGGTCCGCTCACTGAGTATTCAGACTCCTCCCGTACACTGTAGCCGAAAATTAGGTAAGTCG
>JAYMSH010000561.1:0-10603 GCA_036897905.1 Aragoa cleefii | reverse complement strand
TAACCTTCCCATTTCCTTTTTTGGTAATTGTTGGACCCAACACCCAATTTTTATCATTCATCTTTCATACTTTTTCCAATATCTCTTATTATTTATTCACTATCTCTCTTTCTCTTTCTCTTACTTTATCTATTCTTTATTATATTTTAACACACACCAACCGTTGTTATTATTTTTGTTCATATCGCGTTACATGCCGTGCCGAAGAGAAACGAGAACGTTATCACGAGACGGGTGAGTACTTCTCTTTAGTTCATATCGTCAACTGAATGCCTAAAAATCATCACATGATGTTGCCTGCAGTTTCACAAACTTTACCTTTTGTAGGGTTGGGTACATATGTATATATATCTCTTTACTTACATGTCATGCTTAGGTGCCTTTCTTACGTTCCTATGAATAAGTAAGTCATAGGAAACCGTCACAGATAATTAATCGTTGGACTAGTTAGATTAACAAAGATAAGAAGTCTAAATCAACCGACCCTAATCATAAATATACTTGTAGCATGTAGGACGGATTAAGAAAATTCAGTGATTCACTATGGTAATAGTGGTATCCTTGTCGTTTTGTTATTAATACCAGTTCCCGCAGGCAAACTAAGATCAACTTGTTGTTTTTGGTTGATATTGTTATTAATTATTATGAATTTCAATTTTTATTTCACAAACTTCTTAATACACTAATCATGCCTATCTTGCATAATGATACTCAAAGTGATTGATAATGTTTCATTTGCTCCAATGTGTTTCATTTGCTCCAATGTCAAGGCACAATGATATTGAGGGCTGCTCTGTGGTACAGCCAGAAGAAGTAGAGAGAAATGCTGCGTACTGGGCTGCTGTGGCTTCTCAGGACAAAACACATGCATATGTTTCTGCATCCACTGCGCATGCTTCCCCACACTTTATTATACCGCATGTTGATGGGAGGGAAAATGGTTTTCAATCAATAACTACTCAAGGTGACAGCCATAACTTGGCTGCCAGGGATCTTTCACTTTCTACATTGCAAAAGACACCCAATTCTCATCAAGCCGCAGTGGAAAGTCGTGTTTCTGAGCTGATTAGGGGCTTGCACGAAAATATGATGCGATCTGGTGGCACACATGTATCTCTTAGTGATACAACAACTCTTTCATCCAATTATGCATCCATGTCAACTCATTCTTATGTACCATTGCAGAACTACGCAGATTCACATGTATCTCGTAATGATGCAACTCATCTCACCAGCCATGCATCTATGTCTACTCATTCTAATGCACCAATGCAGAACTACGTGAGTTTTGCCCATGAACTGGCGTCGTCATCAGGCACTGCTGCTAACTGGACTGGGAGGGTTGATCAGGAGATCCATGGCTTAAATCAGGTGAATTCAGCTGCGTATATGCAAGCGGGTTCGACTGCTTACTGGAAAGGGGTTGCTTGTCAAGAGTTTCACAACCCAAATCAGGTGGCTTCAGCTTCTTACGGTATGCCATATGGTAATGATAATACTCAAGTATGTGCAACTTCACATGGGATTGCCCACCCATCATCCTTGTCACTAGCTACTGCATGCTCGACAGCGGTTGATTGTCCAGAAACTCAAGAACCAAATCAGGTGAACTGAACTACTTATAGTATCCCGTATAGTGATGCTCATGTTCAGGCTCAAGGTGGTTCAGCTTTGCTTGCATGTGCGTATCCGTCAGCTGCTTGCTGGCAAGGGGTTTATGACCTGAATCAGGTGAACTCAACTGCTCATACCTGGTCGAATGGTTATGATCAAACTCCAGCAAGCTACGTTACTTATGGTACATATCAGGCATATGCTCAAATGCCAGTGCAGGAATCAGTAGCAACATACGGGATGACGACACAATATGCTTCTTCAGTTGAAGCTGCCCCCTCTGTCACGGCCGCTCCATGCGTGACACAAAATCAAGTGTATTACAACTATTGTTAATGTTGCCTCTTGCCAGTGTTAGAGATCTCTAGATCCTACAGTTTCGACCTAGTTTGTTGCTAATACACATTTTAGGCAAATTATCATGTACTCCGGTTTCCATGGACAGTTCCTGTTGGTTGAATGTTAAGTATCATAATTTGTTACATCATGGACCCAAGCATAAATGATCAATTGTTCGTTGCAGGTTCTGTCAAAGCACTTTTCACCAAATAGGAAGTGTATCTTTCTTATTTCTTTGGAAAATCTACATTTAGCTGCTATGTTTTTAGATATTTTTGCATTCTAATGCTGCCATAAATCTTACTTTCAGTCATTCATCAAAACAAACATTTTCTACGACTAAGATGCCGGACGTGACTGAATGGGTCGACGTCCCTGCATATTTATTTTAATTAATTTAACTTAAAATGCTGGTATGCCACGTAGCATGTCGGATACGCGGGACACTCCCGTACCTTCTCCTATGTGTATCCGACATGACGCATCCGTGCATCGTAGTATTAAAATAGCTACTCTCCCCCTTTTTAACCTTTCTCTCTTCGTTTCTAAAATTAAAATATTATTTCTCTCTCTTTACATTATTAAATCAATACATTAAAATTCGTGAAAACCCAAGCGAAGGGCTTTATTAGGACCGGGGTAGTGCACAAAATGTGCAAGGCTATGTGCTCTTATGTGACATTGAATATGACAGGGATCTTAATTTGACAAACAAGCATTTACATGATCCTTTTGTTAGGCTATGGTAAATTATATACCTTAGTGTAGTAATATAAAACTTTTTATATGACTTTGAAACACCCTTTGACTTTATGAAAACACCGCTCGTTTAGACTACAGTTTTATTACTAAATAAAAAAATATGGGATTTTTTTTTCTTGGACAGACTTCGTAGCCACCTCCATACAGATTGCAGTTAAATGAATGTCGTGTGGTACTGAAAATTTATAAATATTTTATAATACATATATGAAATAGAAAATGATTTGTTGGTATCCATTAATTTTGGTAATTTTTAGTATTTAGGAGGTTAAAATTATAAGTTCATAAATTATGAGAATTTTAATTAATTTTATCATATATTTTAAGTCAATCGTACTCGTATGATTATAATCACTTCGTACAGTGATGAGCGTTCAAGATTCAATTTTCTAACCAAAACTAACATGTGGCATTCATGTAAAGGCTACATCCGGAGGTCATTACGAAGCCGACCTGAAAATAGAAAAGCCCAAAAATCATAACATCCTCATAAAAAAAAAATAAGTGTTCAAAATTAAGAATTTCTTTTTGAGAAATTTCTTAATTTACATAAAATAAAAGTGTATTGCCTAATTTATTTTCTATCTTACCATAAAAAGTCTTTAAGGTGTTGTCGTTTTTGTCGCATTTTGAACTTCCCCTTAAGGCGTAATACACTTTTAGGGGATAAGTCTTTAAGGCGTTGTCGTTTTTTTCAAATGAAATCCGTCATCTTTGCCATTTGAAACTCAATTATCAAAAACCGCTTCTTCTTCTCTTTCACATTGTAAATTGGAAGTTCGTATATATTGTAGCACGGCAAATTACTCAAAAAGACAAACGTGATAAAGCGTACTAAAACATTATCCCCTAAAAGCGGAAATGTTTAAAATTTTGAAAAATAGTTTATATCGGATGACTAGTGCATCAAAATATTTAATTGAAAGAAAGTGTAGCGGAAAATAGTTCGATAGCATCCAACTCGTGCTAAAACAAAAATTCCTCAAACGTGAGATTTTAAAACACCAAATCATAGTTCATTTTGTACAACTAAAGCGTAAAATTCTTAATAAGAAAAGGGAGCAACGGAATTAAAACTACTGCATTCTAGTTTGTAGTGTAAGCACTAATCATTACTTTAGAAACACGTAAAGCAAATCTATGAAAACGTGTACACATAACATGGGAAAGACATTGAGAGCCGGTATGAATCACGACACATAGTATCTCTAGCCACTCCAGTAGATTTATTAGAATTACCTGAAATCGTTTAAGTAACATGGTTCAGTCATAACTGACTGGCAAGTATGAATGCATATTATGCTTTAACTTTCCACTCGAATCTTTTAGCATTAATTCAAACTTTTCATGCAAATGCAAAGTCTTGACTTAAACTTGTATTTTAACTTTGATCATTCCTTTTCTTTGAGACTTCCACGCTAACCTTGGAAAGTTTCCACCCCACTTAAATTTACTTTGACTCACATTAACCTTCGAAACGTATTTGCCACTTTAACTTTTATGTTGACTCGCACGTTATCCGTCGAAATGTGATCGTCACTTTAACTTTAATTTTGACTCGCACGTTAACCTTCGAAATGTGATTGCCACTTTAACGTTTTACTTGAACTTTCACGTTAACCTTCGAAGCATGTTGGTCACATTAAACTTTTACTTGACTTACCCGTTAACCTTCGAAACGTGATCTTCACTTTAACATTTTACTTTGGGTTATTTAATATTTTGACCGTGAAAATGAGAACTCTAATGAATGCAAGTCCTACTTGCGTGCATGAACTATTTGATATGCGTACACATGTGTAAATCATCACGAAGAACTTTAGATGTAACTATAAGTAGATGTGCAATCAAACTCATTATCATCTTCAATTTACAGTAAACGAAAAACATTTAAAACATCAAATTGCACAAAAAATTTGACTTCGGGGCATAAAATGGCGCCTTGACGCTTGAAGTGCCAAGGCTTTGCTTGTGGTGGCTCCAAGGTGCCATCCTTTTGCTAGGCACCTAAAACATCAGAGTTTTTTCTAAGGGTAGCATTTAGGCACCACCCTCGACGTCTTGACGTAGAAATTCAGCAATTCTCTTTTTAACATGAATTTTGGTTTCTTTTCAACGTTTTTCTCAACTCTAACACGTTCATACTTCAAATCATGGATTCATACAACAATAAAACTAAAACTCAAATTAATAGAAAGCATAAACCTTTAACATCCATCTTCCATCTACCATCAAACAACACAATCAACCACATAACAACAAACAATCCACAACATCAATCCCACTTATTCAATTCATCCAATTACACCATAGAGCATTCTCCTTCAGCAATAATCTCATCAACATCATAAACTTAGTCAAAGTTTAAACAAGTCATAAGCCATAATTCAAACAATCAAATATTTGAATGAAATCTTAATCACAACATGCATGGTACTAGGCGTTTCCGTGCTTTATAAATTCTATCGATTGGTAAGAAAACTGAGCTTTCTCCTTTCCCGTTTTACTCCCCCTTGATTTTAATTCTAATTAATCTATGATGAGAAAGTAGTTGACCGGACCACAAAAACGGGATGTTGACTGCTTAATTCACGAAATTGTCCATCATAAGTTGGTTACTTCACCTTAAACCGATGCACGAATAATCGGCTCGTTACAATTCTTTTTCTTTTTCCTTTAATTTCTTTATGTTTTCTGATTTTATTTCCGCCTAAATATCAGACTAACGACGCCGTTTTATCACCTCAACTTGCTTTGGGATATTCAACTGTGATTGCAGACGGGAAAAGTAACTAGAGAGAGCAACCGTTCATCAATTCATCGTCGAGATGGGGCAGAGAGAGGCAACTTCCATTTCCGGCGATGCTCCCGTCAGCAATTTCGAGTCGGAAGCCAGCTCATCCGGCGGCGTACGGCGGTTTCCGCTAGCAGCCCAGCCGGAAATAATGAGAGCAGCTGAGAAAGACGACCAGTACGCTTCCTTCGTTTACGACGCTTGCCGCGACGCTTTCCGTCACCTCTTCGGTAATCTCTCTCATCCTTAATACTTCACATTTACTATCATGGTCAATAAAGCTAATCTAATAATGAGATTCTGTAATTTTTGCAGGTACAAGAGTTGCTGTTACTTATCAAAATGAGGTTTGTCAATATGTAAACCCTAATTACCTGTTAGAATCGGTAACTGTATGGAAGCTTGATGATACGGAGTGGTATTTGTTTTACTTTATATGCTCTACGACGTATTGAGGTGTGTTATTTTGGCTTTTCGTTGCGAAGTTAGATAGATTACTGAGAGGGTTCATTTCGTGTTGCAGACGAAACTTTTGGGACAGATGCTGTATTATTTGTTAACAACTGGTGCTGGGAAGCAGACTCTAGGAGAAGAATATTGTGACATCACTCAGGTGTGTGTCTTTTGTTCATGTGTATGTGTTTATTTACGAATGTATGTAGTGTATTGCTTTCTTTTTTCGTGTGGATGCGTTGGTAAGATGAAGTCACTAAAATGTTTTAGAAAATTAATATTTGTTTGAAGAAACTTTTGTGCTAGTGTCATGTGCATGTCATCTATAGACTGAGTTCTTCAGAGAGTAAGATACTTGTTGCTGGAAGTTTCCTTCTTTTTCTTTTTTTTGGAAATATAGTCCGTCATCAGAGACCTCATAGGCAATATTGCTGCATGGCAGTCTGCTAGATTCAATTCCATGTTGCTTCTTATGCTTTAATTTTGACAAACTGTAGGAATGTTATACCATACTCTAATGCAACTTAGCATGATGAATTAGCAACTCAGGATGATGAATTGAAATACGTGACAGTATACGGGAATTTGAGAATAGACACAATATTGGAGCTTAAAATTTATGTTGCTAAAAAGTATCCTGTAAAGCACAGGTTTTGAGCCTAATACTGTAGCATTTCAGTTCAACAATTGCTGCTTTTACAGGTTTCAGGATCTCATGGACTTCCTCCTACGCCAGCAAGGCGTTGTTTATTTATCTTTTATCAGGCGGCATTCCCATATATCGCAGAAAGAATCAGGTTTCACTACATATTAGTTTAACCATTGCTCCAGAGTTATCGTTCTTGGTCATATATTTCTGGTTGAATAACCGTTAAGGTCATTTTCTATCATTTGTTTGCTTTGTAGCTCTCGTATAGCTTCTAGAGGCATTACAATGGCTGATTTACTGCAAGATGATAGTGATGGCAGTGAAAATAGCTCAAACAGTCAAATCCCACCAATCACTAGTGCAGAAATCTCATCATCCTTGAACTCGCAAGCTCATGTTTCAGCTTTGTCAAGATTGAAAATGAAATTCAGTCGATTGTGGTCATATGCAGTTCAGAGGTGGCCCTCAGTATGCTCTCTTCCGCGCACACTCTCCGTACTTGATTATAGATTGTAACTGAAACATTGACTGGAATGAGATTTTGTTTGAATCCAAGTAAATTATTGTCTGTTTGCCGATTTAATCTTTTAGATTCAGCTCAAGGAGTACTCAATGATGATTACCTTTCGCACTATTCTTGCAGGCCGTTCCTTTAGCTCGCGAGTTCTTCATGTTGATACTTCGTGCAAACCTCATGTTCTTTTATTTTGAAGGTGAAATACTGAATGTTGATTATAGTCAATGCCAAGCAATTACCCGAAAGAAGAGTAATTAGTTTGTGGCCCTTATATTATTCTTGTTTTCACAGGACTGTATTACCATTTATCAAAACGTGCTGCTGGGATTCGTTACGTTTTTATTGGCAAACCAACTAATCAACGGCCAAGGTACATTCTGTCCAGGACCATTAAACTTAAGTGCATCTGCAGTATCTTCCATATTGTAAACTGAAATTTGTATCATACACTGTGATTCTGTGGCATTTCATCATGTACATTATCTCTTTGTTGGTTTTCTGAAATCCTATTTTACGTATTCTTCCAAAGTAACACATTCTAATGGGTTGATCTTGAAAGTATCATTGTTGGAATTTTTTCATTTTTCAAATTACTTTATCAATTAATTTACTCTTTGTCCGCAAGAGGTCATGCTGTGCCTGTTCCATGTGAAAATCTGAGTATGAAAAATTGGGATGTTTTTATGAATTTAATTTTATTCGTCTAGCACCTTTTCTTTCATCACCCAGTTTATAATTGTTGAAGATATGGTAATCAAAATTATCAGAAAATAATTTGGTGGGGGCATTAGCTTTCCTGACAGACCAGGGTTTTGTATGGATTTTACATTTTCTGGAGTTTATCTGTCTTATACTTAAAGCTATATAATTTGCGTGTCTGAAATTTCTTCTGATGCAGATATCAAATACTGGGTGTGTTCCTGCTAGTTCAGCTTTGTATTATTGCTGCTGAAGGATTACGAAGAAGCAATCTATCTTCTTTAGCACCTTATTTTCAACAAACATCACTTGGAACTTATCAAACTTCAGCAGGTTGTTTTTGTCTTGACAATGTTATAATCTTATGTTGTTTTATATTTCTGCTATAAAATCTGGAGACCAACATGGTATCAGTGTCGTTCTGCTGACTTGAGACAATCTGCATTTTTACAATATAATGTAAATAATACATATTTGTCTGAGAAAGTCATGATTTCGAGTCTGTAGTTGGAGTTATAATTTCCATGTTTTAAGTCGACCTGTTTCTGTGGAAATTATTTCTCTTCTTACAAAAGTTTGAATCCATTGTTAGGAAGAGGATTACCTATTCTAAATGAAGAAGGTAATCTGATAACTGCGGAATCTGGGAAGAGTAGTTTATCTGTGGAATTGACGACAACATCATAGGTATCTGTATTAAATCTGAACAACCCCCTCCCTTCACATCTGTGTGGCCAGCATCAGGGGTCTATATGTAGATTATATCAGCATATATGCTTGTTCGGCAACTAAATAAGAACTTACTCATAAAGCTACATATGAGCGTGTTTAAAATGATATTGAAGCACGTGGTACTAGATGTTCACCATATATAGGATATTATGATTGCAGCTGGCTGTTTAGTCAACATGTGCCATCACCCTTGCTCTTGTTAGTGGTGGAACAATGCAGTGGCGAACTTATGGGGAGATGCATGTGGGGGCCACTGCACCCCCCAATTAAAAAAAAAGATACATGTAAAATTTTGAATTTTTTTTTGTTTTGCACCCCCAATAATTCAAGTTTCGCCCCCTCGCCCCCCTTAATTGAAATCCTGGTTCCGCCCCTGGAGCAATGTGCTTGGCCACTTATTTCATAACATGTGTTCTTATTGTTGGTTAAGAAATAACCTGCAAAGTTTATTTTTAGCACATGATTACCTTTTTACAGACATCATTGGCTAATTTTCAATCCTTTCTAAAATTACTACATTTCTATGGACATTGTTGGTTAATATTTAGTCAGTTTTGAATAACTGGGTAGAGATTGCTGACTGAACCCCTCATTTGCACTCAGAGTGAATGTAGCGAGTAAATGCACGCTTTGCCTGAGCAATCGCCAAAGTCCAACTGCCACTCCATGCGGTCATGTATTCTGCGGGTACAAACTCTGATATTTAGCTTGTCGATATTTATGTACATTGCTGGCATGCACCTTTCTTCTAAATCGTGTACTTGCCTCTTAACAGGGACTGCATCATGGAATGGTGCAATGAGAAGCCTGAGTGTCCCCTATGTCGATCTCCTGTCAATCATTCAAGTTTAGTTTGTTTGTATCATTCTGATTTCTGAAAAATCCTGGTTTCCCTGATGGAAATAATCAAAAGATACAAGGCAGAAACGGCAATAAGGCAGACCAGTGATTTCTCTGATTTTGTTATCAAGCAAGAGATTGATGAAGGATCCCTACTTCAACTCTTTCTTTAAGGATGTGAACTCATGCAGCATCATTTACGTGAGGTGTTCTTCAGTATCACCCATCATTACTATTGAGATTAAGATATAGAAGTTGTGTACTTGTGTTAGCATTTACTGGTTGTAACCTTTGTACCTTGTCAGACAATGCTATTTGGTTTAGCTACAATGCCATATAATAAAGTAGTCATTTTTTCTTTCTTCACGGGTGATGTGCAGCACATTATAAGATATTTCTGTCAAGTTTGAATCCATGAATCATTTTATGGAGTTCACATTCTAACTTCTGATGCTACAAATGTTTTTAATTGGATTCTCTGTTTTGGATAGATGCATATCACCATTTCTTTTCATTCTCTCTCTTTCTTGCATGCATAAGGTAAAAAATGTTTTACTTTTTGTACGATCAAAGTTTACAACTGGAACTAGATGGACAAGGGAGATTTTTGGGTCTTGCATCTTTTGTTCTGCTAGTTAGATTATCTATGTTGTGCAATCCCTTTTCCGGAGAGGAGTATGAGAATTATGTTAAACAGATATTGGTTGTCAAAAAGTTCTTCAAATCTCAAAAGGGAAGTGCAGGAGCTTGATACAGAAGACCTGCAGACCAATGCAGTTCAGAGGTATGCAATTCATGTTTTCTGTTTTAACTCATGCTGGCTTTTTCCATGTTGGTAATTCGCCTAACATTTATGACTTAGCTTATGCATTGTCATCCTTGTAAGACGTCGGAAATACCAGTGTGAGGGCTTAATATGAGAAAATGATATCAGGTTCACTATCTATTTAACATTTAATTTCTTCTGTTCTCATGAATGTCGACATCCCCCACGATGTCAACTTTTCCGTAACTCCGTCGACATCCCCCACGACTACGTCGTGACGCTTCTGTATGCCATTACGTTGTCACACCACAGAGTACTTTAGACTGCATTTGCATGTATGCCGTTGATACGCCGTGCGCACTACAATGGTGCATTAGGTAAGTCGAAATCTCCGGTCAAGGGATTTCGCTCAGGTAAATTGGCGGTAAACCTCCCTTT
>JAYMSH010000560.1:0-10619 GCA_036897905.1 Aragoa cleefii | reverse complement strand
TGGTCTTTGTCCATCGCATCCCCCATATGCTTCAACAGAAAATTTTCAACTATTTTCTGAATCTTGGATTCAGACCAGAGTAGGCCAGGCTCGAGCGATCCGTTGAGTATCTTACCAGAAAATCCGACAAACGAGACAAACGAGCGTAATACGCCCAGCACACTTTGCCTAACAACTTTAGATGACAGATCATATATGGAGTGTGCCAAGATTACCAACGCCTGCTCTTCTGGTATGGTGTAAAAGAATTCCTCATTGATCTTGTTATAGGCACAGATTACTTTGTCGTAGTCATGTTCATCCATCTCCATTTCTTCGGTTGCATTCAGTTCACTAAGAAGCTTTGCCTACATGCAACGTGTTGAAAAAGCTTGTAATTTGCCTCTCACGGGAATGATAACAGGTAAACCAAAATTCTGAATATAAAATTAGAATGGTATACATTACCACAGTAACCAAAGAAGAATCATGTGCTGCAAGAGCATCAAGAACACCACATATAGATGTGCGAACTTCCAAACCAGACGAAATAAGAAGTGGGGAAATTGACTTCAAAATACTTAAACTATTTTCGCTCCCCGCTAATGTCACCAATTGTTGGATGATTCGCAGTATTTCGACACAGGTATCTACGAGAAAAATTGTGATTAGTGACAAAATGGAAACTTATTCAGCAAAAGATGAACGGGTTGTCGTTGAGAGATTGGGCAATAAAAGGTGCTAACCAGAATGCATATTTTTCTTAGTCAGAAGAGGGAGCAACATGTCAATAAATGATTTTGCCTGCGGAGGCTCCTTCACATAACTAGACAGCAATTTGAAGATAGTGAATTCCCTCTTCCCCGCCAAATTGACCTTGTTCCTACAGAATAAAGTCATAATAACCATGAGAAAGTATTTGACATTACATATGATATAAATAAACAGGAGATAAAAGTAGTGAACCACATTCATATGAAATGCTCTAACTTCTGTCTCAAAAATCGCTTGCGCCTTCTTTCCTTCACTTAACCAACCAGGAAGGCAACCCCCTGGAGTGCAACTGAAGCTATCGGACAAGGCCAGGGCTTTCTAAACTAATATCTTGATGAAGAGACTATGTACAATGATGCCTCTAAAGTTGACAACTCACTCTGTTTATGCTTTGGTCTTTTATTATAAATATCCAAATCACAATATTGCCAGCAAAAAGAATCTCGCAAATGTTTGAAGTGCATCATTTAGTACATGAAGAACACTTCCAACAGCAAAACGATGCTACACCATATCAGAAAATATATATATCATATACACACACAACCATATATGCATACAGATGTATGTGTGTAAAGGGAAGAGAATGAAGAACCGAAACCACCACCTCGAAATGAGAAGCCAAGTGAGAGTAACAGCACCCGCATGTGACAGCCATAAAATAAGGAATCTGACACCAAGTGAAGAATAACGAAAACCAAAGGGAGGTACCTTTTAGCAGCTACGTCCAAGCTGGACATAAGCACATTAAGGTGAGGAAATAGTAAATCTTTGACATTGTTGTCTTCACTGCCCAGTTCGCGATCAAGCATCAGTAAGTTCTTGGCAAACTTGAGAGCACATGTCAAAATTGGTTGAGAAGCGGTCTTCACTGCAATTATTTTAAAAATATTGGGAACAAGATTCCCCTCCGTGAACAATAGTGGTGCAAGTTTGTAGCTTTTACTCATTGCAAGAAAACAATGAAACAGAGAGCTTGGCTTCTCACTACTGGCGCCTTCTTGCTCAAACTTACTAATCAAGGGCTCCACTGACGTAAAGAACAAGTGCCAAAATTCACTGCCAAAGTCATTGTCCTCATACTTGCTAATAACAAAATAGATGATTCTAAGACATAAAGATCTCAAGTCCTTAGATTGCTTCATATCCATCCTCACCTGCACATGCATAAAGCTAACTGAGACAAATTTGCATCCCAATAAATCAGGAGAGCTAATTCTCCAAATAGGATATAAAAATTCTCGTAACTCAAGTCAATGAATTTCACAACATGCACATCAAACATGCTTCATTTTGAATGCATGAGAGCCTCAAATCTCCTATAAGAACAAATGCATACATACATATAGGTATCCATATATGCACACATACATAGATATGCACGTAACTTTGCAGTCACGCAAATACAAAAACAGTGTCAAACATAACATAATCAAATACTTTGACTAAGCATAAAAAATATAATATCAGTGATAAATTTCAAACACAGACTAAAATATTCAGAAAGTACATATAAGAAATAGTATTTTACGACAATATAACAGTTGTACCATTGTAATAGAAAGCAAAGCTCTCTAAACTATTCTAGATTACTAGCAAATTAAGTGAGTGCTCTGGAAAAATAGGATTCTCATATTTGAGCCAGACAGAGTTAAACTTAAAAAGTAAGAGATTACATAGGCATTATAGAACCACCTACGGAGTTGCCATTCATTGTCTTCCATTATATTCTTTATGGCTAAAGTCTTAGCTGAATAATTTACGTATAGCAACTTCACCATGCTCTCCTGTCTCCTAACATCAGCAGATATCCTCCAGCTCAATCATATTTGGTGCAGAAACAAAAGAATATAGTAAATACAGTGGTGTTTTTTAGTGCGAGGTTAAGGCAGAAAGGACTATTCAGAGTTTTTAAGATCATCGAGCGTAAATTCATAATTCTAGGAACGTCTTTTAAATCTATGGATCGCGCTGACTCAATAGTGCAGCAATGGTCAGCCAAGCCAATTATGTGACCAATCACTTAATAGTTTGAAAACGCCTTCCACTGAACAGACTCCAACAATGTTAAGCAAAAGAAGCTAATCAACCCAGTATCCTTTTTTTGGAATTCTCCAGACCACATCTATTCTACTACTAAACCTAGCATAATGCCCCTTAAAAAGACACCATAGCAGAGTTACCTAGAAGCTGAAACATATGATACAGGATCACCATTTACATAATATTATTACTCAAAACGATCCTGTACGTATCTAGTTTATTGACGGACAAGCCATTCTATGCTTATAGTTCAAGTTCCATTACCCTGTTCAATGCTCCTAAAGAAACCCATCCTATTCAATGCTCCTGAACAAAACCATCCTATCTTTTAAAAAGGAAAAGAACCAGCAAAGGGATCAGTCAATATGCTACTTGAAGAGGTCTTCATGAGTAGAGTTGAAGCTCAAAGGTACGGCTTAAAACCAATATTTACTTGAAATGTCTATAAACAGTATAATATACTTCTTTGGACACTGACTACAATATTTTCTCGAGTATCCCTCCTTCAGAAGACTATGGCCATTACTAATTTGCTTTCGCAGAAGAACTAAGCACTTGCACAATTTTTAATCATTTAGAACCACAATAAATTAGGAACCCTCTGCATTATCCAACAAGAAAAGGTCCCAGTCAGAGCACGACGTTGGACAACAAAAAAGTTAGTTTCTTGTCCACATATTGCAGAACAGATTTCCTCATGACCATTTCTAAAATCAAAACACATATCATACCATAATAAATAAGTTTCTTCAACAAACCCGGAAAAGTAGGAAACTGTATATCTTAGTTACCGTAATTCCGTTCTCTGTGCCTTTAGCATGTTCACCAGCAGTCACGTCCGGGCTCGAAGAGTCCTTCAAGGAAGATGATGATCCGTCACTTTTAATTTCAAGAGAAGTGCAGCTAGCTAAGATCCGGGCGATACAGTTCGTCAATAGATTGAAGAAAGGATTTAGATGGGTTTCACCAAAAACTGCTAAAATGTCTTCAATAACATGCAGGAAACCACATACTTTCTTCCAAGATAAAGCCTTTATGGTATCAACAGTAAAAAGCTTCAAGACATAAGATGATACATCGTTTGGAATTCCAGATGACATCCGTAAACTCTGACCAGTTCCATCATCCCCTTCCGAACTAAAAATTAGGGGTTTTGTTAACAGATAGAAGAACAGAGGAAGCTCGTCCATGTCAAGCTGGGACAAGAATCCCAGAACTGCCCTCCGATGTTGTGCACTTACACTCTGAAAACGTATATGAGGCAACTTAGAGAGCAGAAGAAAAAGAGAATAGCAGAGCTGAGCTTAGAGCTACCGATGGGAAATAAGAATAAAGAACGGGAATACCTTCTGCGAACCAAGCATTTTCATGTTCCTAACTTTTGGAATCAGTACTCGTATTACAACAGGCACAACATAACTTCTGTGCCGTGCATCAATCGAATTCATTGACTTGCTAGACAGGCTCCATCTTGTAATCTCATCACTTAGGCTTTTCGTATTAATCAAATTTTTCAGATTCTCACTGTACGGAATTAAAAAGTCATCTTTCCAGTTTAAGAGGCAATCCAGAACTTTCATCTGTAGATCAGCATCATTTTCATCAAGTAGCCTGAAATCAAGAAATCACAGCAAAACTCAGATTCATAAAATGTAGAGCCCAAAGAAATAAGCAATGAACCAATTCAAAGGCTTTTTTCACGTGAAGACCATAATTAGTATATAAATTGTGAAAACATCAGTATGAATTAGTAACACCAGGAGTACTAGTCAAAAGTTGCTTAGCAATTTATGTTGAGTTCAAGTTAAATGGGTGCTACCAACCTATACTGAAGAACATCCTTGAAAAAATCACTTTGATGAAAAGATCTTGGATTTTTCAACAATCTGAACAAGCTCAACCAGTCCTTGAGAATGCTCCTCCATTCCTTCCCTTTGGGGACCACTGTTCGAGATGCAGCACTGGCAATTTGGTAAACAAGAGTCACATTCAAACAAAGAGAACAATATTAATTATTAATTAATTTATATAATTACATAACATTAAAAGTTGTTGGATGAAACTACCTATCTAGCTTGTCAACATTGTAGCCGAGAAACTTCAGAAACAAAGGTACAACTTGCAGAGAGTGAGAGCCCGCCATGGACGGAACCGTTTGTAATGATTGAATCAAGAGGGACAAAACTGTAGCACTTGGAGTGCTATCAAACGATGGAAAAACATTAGAATTGAAGTGTTCAGCCAAATCTGTGAATCAACAAAAATCCATGAATTAGATTCTAGTTTGATAGTCTTTGCAATTAGAAAACGAAATTCCGCATCTGATATCAAGAAGTCAAAATGTAAAGGAAGAACTTCACAGTTTCTCAATTATAGCTAAATGTTGGCCAATAATCACGTCAACATACACTATTAAGGGAAAACGTAAACTCTGCTTGTACAAGCAAAATAAATAAATAAAAATAAAGGAGGGGGATTTTACCAGTGCCCTTGCTAGAATCATCAGCATCATTTCCACCTGACTGGCCAAGAGATGCTAAGAAAACAGATTGAAACTGGTCAAAATACTGAACAAATCTTTCCCAAAGCAGCTTAGTAGTATATTGGCCAAGGATGACTTCAAGGCACTTCAAAGCTGGACCCCATAAATTCCTAAATCGGTTATGAAACATCCCTATAGTTCCACTTAAAACTATTGGCATATACTGCTCGGGAACTCTATGACCATTCAGTCTCATCTCCATTTTAGATATCAAGCTAACATGGCAGCTTGTAACTGATATAGGTGTTTCCTCGATTGATCTGAGAAGGCAGAAAACCTACCAGCGACAATAACAAAGATGAGTTCCAATTACTCAACTCAAGAAAGGAGTAAAAGAAAAGGAAAAAAGAGTAAAAAGGAGAAAAGAAGAAGAAAGGAAGTTAGAAAGGCATATATAGCAAATAGCATACATTGACTGCTTTCTTCTTGGCAGGAATATCATTTTCAAGAACCTCATCGTGTAGAGGTTCATAATGGCACAATATTCGTAGGGTAGAAAGCCGAATCTCTCTGTTGGCATGGCAAAGATTATCCGTGAATATGTCGATTGCATCCAACACTTTCCCTGTTACAGTTTCTGGAAGATACTTTTGGCAGTTTGTATCTGCTTCCATCTCAGACCTTCATTGCAATTTTGTGACGTAAAATGGAAAAGCTACAATTAGTAACAAGCAGAATGCAATGAATGATGTAATAAAAAAGCGTCTTCTGTATTATCATTCATGCAGTAGAATGTGTCACAAAACAATGTTCCGACATATTTAAGCTTACCGATAAGATAAATCCAAAATATCAGCCACTGCAGATAATATTTGGGGTGACCATTTGTATCTTTTAGCGAGATCCAAGAATCTGTTCACCGCAGACTCAGAATGACTGGTTTTCCTACTGAAAACTATCTTTTGATGACAACGCAAAGCGGCTGCAATCAGGTTATGCCAAGTGTCGACAGGAAAGGCGGAAATCTCTGCAAAAAAACATTAAATGACCATCAGTACTCAACCAGAATAAGGGCTGATATAGTACCTTATTAAAGAACACAAAAATCTTGTGGTGAAAGTAGTGGAAACGTATGGCCAACATGTATATTTTACATTGTCATGCATCCATATCAATATACAAGCTTTAAATTTACATGTAGCAATGCTAGCAAACATTACCCCAAAAGTCTCCACCAAAGAGTAACTAAACCAAACTCTCCCACAAAGCAAGCCGCCCAACATGTATCATACATCTATATCAATATCCAAGCTTTAAATTTACATCCAGCAGTGCTAGCAAACTCTACCCAAAAGTCTCCAACAAAGAGTAACTAAACCAAAGTCTCCCACAAAGCAAGCCCCTAATGCTGCACCAGAGCATCCAACACAAACAAAAATTACATGATGTTCATAAAGTGTCAGAGAGTACTTACTGGATCTCGCTATCAGCAACTCGTCTATTGCATTTATTAAGTCCATCAACAGTAAAGAGTTTGCTTGGGCATCTGCAAAGTGACAATAACACCCAATAACACCCCAAAGAACAGCCAATCCATTATGTTGAAACTCAGAAGACAAATTGTCGGAACGACAACTGTTCCCTCCTGTTGCTGCTTTGTTGATCTTCCCAATCCAGTTACAGAGAGTCTCCTCAGTGAAAGTACGTATTCTTGGGAGCTCCTTGGAATTTGAACCCACAAAGTTATACTTTTCCGTATCCAGCTTCTCACAAACATGTAACAATAAATGTACAGCGTCTTCTTCATAATTATCAACTAAATTGTTCAGGGCACTGCACTTGCAACATATAATTTACTTAATAGGTAAAATTAGAGAAACAAAAATGCAACATGAATGAAAAAAAGATTTAGCTCGGAGAATACCTCATAATATATGGTCTAAAGACATCAAACACACAGCGGTCCTTCTCTAGAAGAGCTTCAATGAAAGGCAGCAAACTGCAGCAACAAATATATGTGAGACCAATAAGGAAGCAAACTGCAGCAACAAATACATGTGAGACCAATAAGGAATTAGGAACAACATGGCAGTTGTATCAACAAGTTAAGATGAATTACATTTTGCTTCGTAAATCAAATACTGGACCCCATTGTGAAGAAACAGATTTCAAAAGCGGCTCGTTGCCAGAATTAGAGAGACCGTCAAGAATTCCAAGCATTAGTTGCAGGACCTTTTTAATGACCACAGAATGTTGGTTGGTTATATCCATCGCCTGATAACCAATCACAAAATTTTGCACGAGATGGCCAGCTAGTTCAAGCACATATAGGTGATCTGTTCAACATAATAATCACTACAGGTTAGAATGAGTAGATGGCACAGGGAATAAACAATGAAATTTCCCTACACCCACCTGAAACTTCAAACTGGAGATCATGTTTCATTGTAGCTATGAGCAGGGTCAGAAGGCGAGTTAGGTGTATGGAGTTCCCATTTGTTCCATAACCAGTTATCTTCAGGCAAAGCCGATTCCTTACGGATTTACGTCCTTTTGAATCTAGCTTGACATACAGCTGCTGTAAGGCCAACAACAGGACCTCAACAACAAGGACTGGGCCTGCACAAATTCAAAATAATAAAGACGAGAAAGAGAGAAAAAAGGAGCTACACAGATAACCAAGGCAAGCCAAGTCAGGCTATATAAGAGAGTACAAAACCAAAAATGAGAGCTAATAAGTCATATAGTATAAATACAAATGTTATGAAAGGTTAAGGATGTGCATCTAGAAGATCAGCCTCATTTTAGGGTTGAACATCTCTTGTCCCTTATCCTCATAAAGAAAACAAGGCTGTATAAGTACCAAAAAGCCTCTTAGAAATCGTAGAAAACAATTTCGACTTCTGATGGATAGAGGGTACAAACAATTTGACTACTCCGTAAATGATTACTCATCTAATTCAAAATGGCACATACAATAACAAGCTAGCTGAAGATCGACCTCATTAAAAATTTGACATCATCCCTCTCCATTACATCCTTTGCTTGAATAGTTAATACAATAACAGAAAGTCCTCAAATCTAAGAACTCAAGGCCAGTGCATACTAATAAATGGCACATTGTGGTAGTGGGGGTGGGGGGGTTACACTGAAAGCTTTAGACTTTCTACAGATACACGACTCATCTGAAAATGACAGCAAAACACTAAGATGACAGGTCTAGAATTATAAATTATTGTGCTTCATCAGGTATGCAGGCAGCTCACAAGTCACCAAGAGAAAAGAAATATAATTGGCAAGTCGGCATCATAATAAAATTTTCAGGAAGTGCACTGCCAGCTTGCAAGTAACATGGTAATAAAATCAGCATTAGGTAAAAAAACATACCTTCAACATTTTCATCACCAATATCGAAAGAGGATTCATCAAGCAGTAGTGGGACCAATTTCTCAGCATTCGAGTGTAACTTTGTTGAAGTAATTCTTACAGCGTGAGATAGTAAACCGGCAGCACCAGATTTTCTAATATCTGATGGTTCCTCAACAACTTCCATCATAACTTTCCGGATACCTGTTCATTCATCAAATCAAAAATTTCTAGTGAACCTTCCATTTTCTGCCCCAGATACGACAATACTATTACAAAAGGAGCACAATATGATTTGAAAATTTCAAAACACATGCCTGACAAGAAAACAAGATTTATTTCTCAAGATATAATATTTGAAGTAGCGTCACTCTTCGATGCACCACAGTGATAAAAGAATTATCACAAGTAGTATACGGAAAATGGCATAATAAACCAAAAATCAGCAAATCAACACCTTGTGTGAAGAAACCCCACATGCACAAGGAGTCAAGGATCATAAGCACATCGTTCCAGACTTAGCGTCTCGCCCCTTTAAGGATCATATGGTATCCAGTTTTTACACACATAACTTTACGCATTGGTGATACAGATACTTCTACCAGGCAATGAGCTGCATAATATAATACTACTATATTTACAGATCTCTTTAACCCCATTCCATCTTGTTTAGTGAGTATGTCAACCAACCAACATGTAAACTATTACATTAAATAAAATAAAACAAAATAAAAAGTTCCACTGATAATTAAATACTAATAGATATTTAACAAAAAGAAAAGAAAACGACATACCTTTCTTTAGCTGCTGCATTGGAGCATTCCGTAAAATAAATGACACAGACCTTGCCATAAATTCGCGGACATAATCTCTTGCATAGTATCTTATTTTTGCAGTAACTCTGTATGTAAAGACAATGAGATAAGATTTAAGGGTGGCAATGCCCAAATCAGAACTCAATAACATGTAATATATGTGTGTGTGTGTGTGTGTGTGTACACATATATAAAGACAAACTTTACAAAGGACCTCAGGTATAGTTCGGGAAGCAGGCAAGAATCCAAGTATAGAAATAGTTAGAGATGAAAGAATGGTGTTGCTTCAGATCTAATGAGATAAAATTAACTTAAAACAGCCAGGTGCAACTTATGGTTCCATGAACATTTGCATTCCAATGCATTTAGATCAAAATATAATAAATAAGTTAATGGAAAACATTTACCTAAACCAATCATGATTAGAACACCCAAATGAGTGGTAACGTAGAACTAAGACATACACTTATATGCAGATAGATAAACTACCTTAGAACGTGAACAACGTCTTTTATGAGATACTTTTGGAGGTACATCATTATATATGACCACGACGTGAATATCTGCAAACAGTAATCTTAGACTGAGAAATCAACTTCAAGAATCATCAATAAAGAACAATATCGGGAAAGTTCCACAAAGGAACACTTTCTCACCTCCTCAACTATCTCAGGATCCTTATCAGCTCCACTCTCAAGCAGACATCCCAAACTGTCAGATACTCCTTGGAGAAAACTGCAAATGAACAACCAAAAAGATAAATAGGATGGACAATCAATTAATGAAATAAAATTAGGCCAAGCCAGGAACTAAACTTCTTTTCTTTTTCTTTCTTCTTTTTGTCCTGGAGAAAGTCGTCACCGAGGATATCCAAAAATATTGGTGAGTGCTCGGCTGCTAGAAATGATAGGAAAAACTACCCACGATTTATATGGTCACATTTGTTTTGTTAGAGTTTTGGAGACTGTTGGGTTTCCTAATTCTAATAGGATTTGAGTTGGTTTCTCAATTCTATTGGGATTGGACTTATTTTCTGATTCTATTCGTATTTTATCTATTCCTTTGCTATATATACCCATGTAGGGGTATTGTAATATTCATTATTTCGTATTAGTTTTTAGTATTGGTGAGTTGGGAGTTCTCCACACCAAAGAGAGAGT
>JAYMSH010000559.1:0-10620 GCA_036897905.1 Aragoa cleefii | reverse complement strand
TTAAATGCCCTATTAGAACTGCAACTGTCGCTCATTAAACGACATTATGTAGTTATAGGAGAAATTGATATGCTAATCCAAGTACTTAAACCCATACTAAAGTTTCATATCGATCTTAAGATGATCGGTCTAGACTCTGTTACACTAGTCAGTATGTTAGTATTCTACCTGTTTGTGTTCACTTGCACAATCTGCAGATCTGGAAGGGGTTACATGGCTTATGAGATGTGTGATGCAGTTTAGCTTTCGTTGATATTGATATGACCATATTTCAGAGATACTTTTCATTTACTTCATATAACATAGTAACAACAATTTTGGGTATCGTTCTTTCTGATGGACCACATTTTCAAATGGACCAGCACTGCCTTGATGATTTCTGGCAGTGCCAGAAATTTTTTAGTACGGCTTTTATAATTTCTGGCACTGAATTGTTATGAGTTACCAATTAGAAAATCATGAGTCTTCCTGAGAACGCGCTGCGCGTGGGGGGAAAAACCGCATAGCCTATTAGGGCTCTGGTTCCGTCTTCCGACGCTGGACACATCATCGCCCGGGACTGGGCAAACAACAAACATGAGATTTTCGAGTTAACGACTAGCAAGGATGTGAAAGATAAAGGAAAGAAGAAAGTGGTTGGGATTAAATCCATTCCGCTCAACTTCAATTCTCCGACGACCGTCCTTGGAGGACTGGATGGGGGGTCAACGGTGAGCAACTCTAGCGGAAGCAAAGTGCAAAGCCCAGTGAAGGCCAAACCAAAAGCTACCGAGATTTCAGAGGAAATGAAGGAAGGTATATTCAAACCTTTACCTAATCAATGGAATAATATACATCAAGGGAATAAGTTACCTGAGAAAGGTATGGGGTTGAAGTATGTGGCGCCTATGATGGAAAATGACCAGGTGGTTGTAGAATTGAATGATTTTGATGTTGAAGCGCAAATGATTAAGTGGAAGAATGCTATTGTAGTATACTTGATTGGGGATGAGAAGCCCACGTTGACGTATTTTAAAGAATACATAGCCAGGAACTGGCAACTGGTATCAGCACCAGCTCTGTATTATCATGAAGATGGGTACTATATCATCCGTTTCAACACAAGGAAAAGGAAGATATATTGTATGCTAGACCACATACAATTATGGGGCAAATCATGGTTACGAAGGAGTGGTCACCAGATTTTGAGATTACTGGAGAGATGATGAGAATTGTGCCAGTGTGGGTACAATTCCCAATACTGCATGTGAGTTATTGGGGTGAGCATAGTCTGAGCATGATTGCTAGTTCTGTAGGCGTGCCTATGTATGCTGATGAGTGCACAGCCAAACAACTTAGAATTTCATATGCCAGGGTCCTTGTGGATGTAGATATCTTCCAAGCAAGGGTTGAGCAGATAGCTATTAAGGATCCAAAGGGACAAGTGTATATGCAGGGGGTGGTTTATGAAAACTGGCCTACCTTCTGTCAAAAGTGTTTAAAGCTGGGGCATAACTGTGCAATAAGGAAGGAACATACAAGGAGAGATAGGCAAGCACCAAAGAAACTAGAGCAACCAAAGCCAGTACAGCAACCAAAGCCACATAATAAGAATAGTGAGAGGAATGGAGAACAAAAAATATCTGAGCAACTGAGCAGGGAAGATGAATGGACTATAGTCAAGAAGGGTGTGAGGCCTAAACCAACCTCACCAAATAAGACAGTTGTAGCAGATAATGTTTACCAGGCACTGCAAATCAAAAAAAATTCATATTCAGTTGCCAAAGTTGGGAATAGAGGAGACTGGAGGGCAGGAGGGAGAGGGGGTACCTAATCCAACATGATATGCAGCTCTTGGAATGATAGGGCATAAATAATCCTGCAAGGCAGATTGAGGTGAGCTCCTTCCTTAGAAATATAAAGTTCAATTAGCTGCTATTTTAGAAACCAGAATAAAAGAAAAACAAAAAGAATCTGCTCCCAAGAGATTAGGGAGACAGTGGAGAGTGGAGGATAATTATAGGCATGATTTCAATGGTAGGATATGGCTGCTGTGGGATCCTCATAAGGTGACTGTTTAGAACATATACACTACAGAGCAAGTGATACATGCACAAGTAACAGCTCATGATGATTCATTTGATGGCTGGTTCACTACTGTATATGCCTTTAAAAGCACCCCTATGAAGATAGTGTTGTGGGAAAATTTGAGGGATATTCAGAAACAGCTAGAGGGACCCTGGCTCCTATGTGGGGACTTTAACTATGTCCTTACAAGTGAGGACAGAGTGGGAAGGAATCATGTGCAACCTCATGAATTTGAGGATTTTGCACAACTCATGAATGATATAGAACTCTTTGAACTGGATTATACTGGTTGCAGGTACACTTGGTATAACAACCAAAGCGCAAAACCTATTTACTAAAAGATAGAGTCTTGGGGAACTTACAATGGTGTCAGATTTACATTGATGCAGCAGTTACATTTCTTCCTGCAGAGGGCTCTGATCACCCACCAGCTCTTGTCACTTGGGGAGTAGTAAGACAGGAAACAAGGGCTAGAAGGAAACAAAACAGGCAGGGGTTTTAATTAGGTAGTAAACCTACCTTCTGATTACCCCTCTAAGAAATGGTAACACATTCCAGCAATCACCCCTTCCACATTGGTACATAAAGACTTGAATTGTGATGGGGAATCGGTGGAATATAATGTCTGAGGTGGAGAAGCAGGCAGACTGGATGGGTGGTTCTAGACCTGCTGATAGTTTCTGATGATTTTGAGCAATGGATGTCCCACAGCAAGGGGAAGTAAGGTTTAGTATTTGTAATAGAAACTGGGTTAGGTTGATGTCTTCTTGAATTTGTTTGTGCAGTTTCTTAGGCAACAGGTTGTAAAGTTTTGCTTGTTATAGCTAGCTGTTGAAAGCCATTGTGTACTGAACAGAGCCATCTTGGCACCTGGAATGAAAATTTTGATTTCTTCCAAAAGAGAACAGTAATCTACTAGAAAGACCATGTAATGCTTTATTTCGTGATGGTATTTATGTTCCTATTTTCTTATATGACTGGTTAGGATAAGCAGAGTTCACCGGTAAAGATAAGTTATTATAGCTTAATCCGCATCACCTCTTATTATGTTTTTATCGTGCTTCATCAATTGAATCACAAGGGAAATTTCATACTTGCTTCGATTGAATTAGAAGGGAAATTTCATACGTAGATAGTGAATGGATTTTACTTATTGCTCTTGCTTGTTTCATGTAATAAACATTATTGAATTTTACTGGTCAGGTGGTGTTGTATTATGATCCTTGTGTCCAAATGAAGGAAATCAATAGCATACATTGAGCGGAGGACAGAAGCAGAGAATACAAATTGCTCGTGTTGTGTACCAGGATGCTAATACAGTGTTGTAGATGCTCACACGAGCACTCAACTCTTTCAGGTTTGTTGTTCAGTTTTGAATTTATGTGAAATGATTCTAGATATGGTCTTATGTAAGAGCACAAACTGATGAAGCTTGACTACTTATACACAGGACTGTTTAATGGCAATTCTCAAGGAAAAGACAATACTTCACGTTACCCACAAAATTGAATTGCTCCCTGATGCAGATCTCATTCATGTGAGGAACATATTATCTATCATGTCATCACATTAAAGGAAACTGTAAGAAACAAAAGATTTATGGGTTGATTGATAACAAAACCAAAGCTCAGGGATTGATTTGCAAATATTGGAGGCGAGGTTGTTAGTACTGAACAATCAGAATGAAGAAGTATCAGAACGAGAGGTCGATCTGAAGACATTCTGATGCATCAGAACAAGATGTCGATCTGTTCAAATAGTTAGGGCTTAACGAATTTCTCGTGAAGATTAATCTGAGCCGTTAGATCAAGATGGTTGAGAGTTCATCCTACGGCTGCTATTCATTCTATTGCTTTATATATACTATATTTATGCAATGCTCTGCCATAATCCACATCTTTGTATTAGGTTTAAGTTCTCTGTAATTGAGAGATAAGAGAGTGAAGCTAGAGTGAGAGGAAAGCTAGATATCAATGAGAGATCTATGTGAGTATAGATCGCTGATATTGCAGCTGCTCTTATTTGTAACTTGGTTAATTATTGGTGATAGTGAAGCTGATTGATCCCTCCCGTGCAGTAGGCCGATGTGGCGTGCTGAAGCACGTAAATCTTGTGTCTGATTTTATCTTGCAGTTTATAGTTCTTGTTTTGTGTTTGAATCTCGTTGTGTGTCTGTGAGAATTGGGTTTCGTTCAAAAACCTAACAGAAAGTTAATACAAAAATACAACTTTTATGGAATTTGATAATTTAGGATTAGAAAAAATAATTAAAAAAATATTGATGACCCATAAATGTGGGCCACTATAGTGGGCTTGGGACTCAGTCACGGACTGTGACAGTCCCTGAGGACTGAAATTTTTTCAATCGCCGTAACGGATATCCTAATGGTTATAGCAAAGCTCTCTGTACCTATACGTTTTCAGATTTGTCCAAGGAACATATTCTCCCTTAATTTCTAGGGTGTTACAATAATACATAGTTTTGAATTTGCCTGAATTAATCTGAATTATTTGATTTTGGTAAGTCCTAATTGTGTAAGGAGACACATATAAAGAAACAAGAAACCGGAATACATACATACATACATACATTATGAGTGGAATTCCTCTTTAAAAACACAACAATCCACTTTTTCTCATCAATATTCCTACAGTACCATCAATGGATACCTCCGATTGCAGCTCGCAAGTATTAGCTAACGTCATGACAATAAGATCATCCAAGATCGTCAACCTATCCCAACCGTACATAGTCAACCTGAGGTTCTTATACAAACCCATTGTCCACGAAACAGTTCATTCCGTCCACGATAACTGGATCCTTGTACACTATAGCCAACCCCCCGAGTCCTTTCGGGAAGTCCATCTGAATCTCCAACACCTTTTGGAACTCCAACACCATCAACAACACGTACTCACGAGCACTGGCCTCATGTTGTCGTGCCAAGAAGCCACGAGGAGGCGGTACAGATACTGCAGATGCTGATAGAAGAAGAAAGCGCTCCTTGTATGATTCCTGCCCAGGACGAGTCCATTAAGACATTGAAGCGGGAGAGGGTGACGAATGTGACGTGAATTGTGTGATTTGTATGGAAGAGGTTCCGGAAGGTCGAGAGGCTGTGTGCATGCCGTGCTCGCATTAGTTTCATGGAGATTGCATTGAGGAGTGGCTCAAGACCAGCCACTACTGCCCGATTTGTCGATTTAAGATGCCCACGAGCTAGATAGCTAATTATAACTTAATTTAATAGAAGTGAACTTAGTATTTCTAAAATCGAAGAGAATACATACAGCTGTTATAATTTTACATTAATAGTCATAAACTATATGGTTTGAAAGAGAAGCTAATCATAAGCTGCATAAAAAGCAGAATCTAGTCTAGGAAGATTTGTGAATTCAACAAATTTCTGGCCCTACATCATATAAAACCTAAACAGAGAGACCTCAATAAAGGGAGTTTGGTCTAGTGGTATGATTCTCGCTTTGGGTGCGAGAGGTCCCGAGTTTGATTCTCGGAATGCCCCACTCAATCTATTCTTTTATGAGTTAAGCAATGACATAATGATCTTAACCTTAATTTTATTCAATTCCTTTCTCTTTTCCTGATTTACTTTTCATTCAACTCTATCTGAGGGGAAGCAAGGCAGATGTCTCATGTTAGCACTCAGATGCCAACTATACGTAACTCGAACTATATTACACATTCAAATGGCCTAGCGTTCTCTTTGCTTGAACCAGCAAACGGGCAAATAATAAGATCACTTCATGTTGAGCTTTAACTTAAATAGGTAATCTGCTTGTTTAACAGTACGTTTTTTCAGCTATGATACCTTCCAACAAAATTTAGTTGATCTACTTAAAGTTTATTACAAGGTGCCAACAAGAAGTAAGTTCCACAGCTGTACTGACATTTAAGTTTACAGAGATAACGGGGGTTGGAGGGTGTAGGAAAGTACTTCACTAGCAATCAATTATTAGGCTATCTCAGGCTTGGGACCATGTGAAATAATGTCTATTAAACATTCAAGACCACTTCCATCTTTCAATAATGAAGGAAAATGTAAATGACAAGAAGAAATGAGGATCACAGCATAAAGGAAAATGCAAATCATCATTAAAAGATGGAGTGATAGAGTCGGGCATTTGGTCTAGACGTATAATTCTTGCTTTGGGGGCGAGAGGTCCCAAATTCGATTCTCAGAATGCCCCAATTTACTTTTGTTTTCCATTGATCAAATTTCTTACTAGTGTATCTGTGACCCCCTCCCCCCAACTTCTTTTCTATCCACTTCAGTATGCATATATTTGAATGGGCAATCTCTTTGCAAGAACTCAAAATTCCAACCTATAGCAATAACGTATAATACAATCAGCGTGACCCCTCCAACTAACACAAAAAGACACTCATCAGGAATATAAAATATGCATCCCACAACGAAGTGTGGCGCAGTTGGCAAAACACTTTCCCTCCAACCGATAGGTCGGGGGTTCGGGTCGGTAAATGGGGAACCATTATTGATCGTTCAGTTGCATATGAGCCGGGGGTCTCTACGGAAACAGTCTCCTTACGGGTATGACTGCGTACATCTTACCCTCCACATATCCTGCGTACAGGCGGGAAATGGGTATGTTTGGTTTGGTTTGGTTTCATGGTGCTCCAAAGTCATAAGAACCAGGGGGAATTGTACCCAATGAATAAAATAAATATGATCAAATTTTCTAACATAGAGAACATAACACTGCACAAGCTTAGGATCAAATTGCATTAGAAGATAGAATTAATGGACCTAGTCAAAATGGCCAAGCTGCATCAGGCAGGTACTGATGCATGGGCATGGATAAAATCTCACTGTTTACCGTTCATGTCTATTCTTTTACACAGATTAAGAGGACTTGACTTTGAGCACATATTTTAGTCTTTGAAGTAAGTTCTTAAATGACTGTGATATACAACAACAGGGCATTTGGTCTAGTGGTATGATTCTCGTTTTAGGTGCGAGAGGTCCCGAGTTTGATTCTCGGAATGCCTCTTTTTGCCATCGTTTTATATTTTAGCCAAATGACTCATTTTCCTTGCATGTGCATTAGGTTAAGTCTACTAATAATCAACACTGTCGAAATTGATTTTATTTTAATTAGAAAACTCGACTCTGTCAGAGGGAAACAAGAATGATGTCCCGGGACAGTACTCAGCTGACCAGCTATGCATAAGACGAATCAAATTACAAAGTCGGTTGGCTTGATACAGACAAATAGGTAAAGAACAAGATTATTTCATGAATGAAAACTTCAAAAATGCTTTATGGGCAACCTGGTTGTTTATCAATATATTTGTTCAGCTTTAATCTCTTCCATCAAAAACATGTTGGTTTAGTTAGAGTCTGATATTAGATACCAACACTAAATAAATTTTACAGCTGTATTAACATATGACTATACGAAGATAAACCTCAGAAGTAACAACCCGTGTGTATTAACCATTTAAGACCACTTGCATCATTTAATATAATACTGCAATGCACGCACACGCACACACACACACACACACAGGATCACAGCATGATCAAAACATAAAATATCACTAATTATCACTTAAAGGTAGAGTATGATAGAAAAGGGCATTTGGTCTAGTGGAATGCCCCTTTTTGCCATCAGTATTCAGCAAAATGGCTCGTTTTCCTCGTCATGTGAGTTCAGTCTTCTAGGAATCAACAATAGCAAGATTGATTTAACTTTATTTTAAGAATTCAACTGTCCAGGAGATGATGTCCCGTTACAGTAATGTAATCAGCTGACCAAATTGGCTTAACGTTCATTTGGAAAGAGCAGGCAAACAATAAGATCACTTCAGGTGTGAGAACTTTAAAAAAGTTTTCTAGATTATTCTGCGTTGATCTACCAACATAAACTAGTTGATCTACTTAGAATCTGATACTTGGCACCAACATTTGATAAGTAACTTTTACAGCTGCGCTAACATATAAGATAGATGGAAAAGGAGGTAGGCATGTCCTTCACTGGAACTCTAATGTTAGGTTATACTAACCGGCAATACATCCACTAATAGATTATTCTTCAACCCAGATGCAGAGTTATGATAGCTTCAGGTGAAATTATGCCATATAAAAAGTTTGGAAGCCACTACTTTGGTCTCGTACCAAACCAGTCACAGCCAAGTAGAACCATAGAGAAGATGTGGCAGACTTGAGAATGATAAATTAGCACCAGTGGCACATATATGTTATCAAGTTCCAGACAACAGCATGTAAGCCTCTTATCCCAATACAAGGTCAATCTTGTAGGATAATGAAATGACTAAAATCTCAGTCTAATTAAACTATTATTAGGTATATTTTTCATCTCATTTACATCTAGGAACTCAGTATAATACCAAGCCTGTCTTTTCAGAATAATGAAATGATTCAAATCTTAATCTAACTTAATGATTTTCGGATTGCATAATTGCATTCATTTGCACCTAGAAACTCGAGGAGTAAAACCAGAAAATATTTCCTTAGTTACAGCATCTGTGACTTGAACGGCTTTGATTAACTATGCATAACGGGTCCTAGGTTTGAATGTTTCCAGAAGCACACCAACAACGGCCCATGTAAAATATCTGAACAGTAAAAACAGAAGTTCTAGGTGGCAACTACTCCTTTGTGCTGCTGGGCATCAGATTTATCATATTCATCTCCAGTAGCTCCTTCCCTACCTCATGTCAGGTATATTGACATGATATCATTTAACAGATTTTAGGTACCGGATCGACCGCATAGCTACACACTAGATGTGTATTGTTATAGACCAAATGAAATTTCTACTAAATGGTAACATCTGATCAACAGGCTAGCTAAAATGACAGAGGAGGCTCAGCATTACAATCCCAAAACTGTCAACTATTTGAGGTATCCTTTAAAACACGAGCAGTAATCAATCAGCTCAGTCTCCAATCTAGAATAGGACGTTCCGTTTACTAGTCAAAATCCAAAATATCATTTGGGAAGAGTAGGGACCTAGCCTCGCACTCGTAACAGCCTGACGAGGGTAATTGTACTAACTCGCTAAAGCGATCGCAACACATTATCTAGCAACTCCGCATGACAATAACAACAAAGAGGCCACAATGCTCTCAAAGGCCAATCCACAAACAATTCTCGCTTTGGGTGCGAGAGGTCCCAAGTTCGATTCTCGGAATGCCCCGGTGTACTCTTTTTTTCATCAGTTATGTTTCTGATGCATATTTTTTCTTCCACTCTTATTTTATTCACTTCATTAAGACAAATACCTTCCGAAAGACCAATCTCGTCAAAATAGCTCGATACCTCAAAAACCCTAGCACACAATCTGACTATTTTCTGGCAGACAATGTATCTTTCGTATGTATATTTTTTCGTCCACTCTTATTTTATCCACTTCATTAAGACATACCTTCTGCCAATCTCTTCGGAATAACTCAATCCTAACAAAAACCCTAGCACACAATCTGAACGTTTTCTGGCAAATAATGTGAATTAATGAGACTAAACAACTAGGGCTAGTTGAACATGAGTCGAAGTAGCTCAATAATTTCTGAGATAAAGTACAGTACACAAACCCTAATTGAAAATGAAAATAACTGAAACCGCCAATAACAACAGGCAATAATTTACTCAAGCACTAATCAGAATACTAGTAACAGAGATATTAAAAGGTCTATAATTACAGCTCATATTATTGTAAACAGCAGAAGCAGATGAATTATGAATATAAAAATCGGTCGAACAAAAGTTAAATTAATGCTTGAACTGAAATGGTAATCGAAAGAGTGAAGTAAAATTACTGCTTGAAAATCTTACCTGCTTGATAGGCTTGAGAGGTGGATGAATCTGTAAGTTGCGAGAGTTTTGTGAGTGAGAGACAGGGAGGAAGGTAAAGTAGCAGAGGGAGTAACTGAGGCGGCAAAATGGCAGGTTATTTGCGCCCGAGGAATTTATATTAGGTGAAAGCTTATCTATACTAATATAATAAGGGTAGACATCTTTGACGATTTTTCTTAAATTAGGTTACATGAAAACCAATGAAAATGTGGAATTATAACGTAATCTTTCTGAATTTACCCACAAGTTTAATTAAACACTAAATTCTCATAAATCCAATTTTTCCAAATTTAGTGGAAAAATCGGTCTGATTTAATAAAAATCGAGCGCGGTCGGTCAGTAAGGGAACCGGGCGAAAACAAAAAACATGGCCTTCATCCTTCTCTTCACTCATTCCCTCTTCATCCCATTTTCTGACCTATGCCCATTGCACTCTATGTTTCTCCGCCGTTATGGTAGCTTTGTAGCTGTGCGGGTGATCCTCTGCATATATCTGGCCTCTCGTTGCTCTCTCTTCATCCCCTTTGAGTGTTAAAACTAAATCCCTAAATTCCGATAAAATGAAGAAGATGACGGTACCTATGTCAAAGATGTCCGAGCGCATGGAGAGGCGCCGAATCAGACAAGGTACATCACAGAATCCCCGCGCCCCTTTTTTTTTATTTGATTGTGTGACCTTAGTAAATTTTTCGAG